>MQRK01226582.1:16302-33990 GCA_001938485.1 Girardia tigrina
TTCGGTCACAAAAAATTAATCATAGTCAAATACTGATATAAACGTTTTAATATTTGGGCACCGAATAACATAAGGAAATTGCGCTAAAATTGTCACTAGACTTTTTATTAACTTGTTTTATAAAATCTAAGAAAAATATCATATTTCTTGATTTCTACTTTCAAAAATAAATTTTTATAATTTTACATGGGAAAAGATTTTTAACCATGAAATACAATTTTAACCCTTTTAATACACCTTTTAGCCAGTGAAGATATTTCTGTGTAATTGAACTAAATGTGGTGTAAATAAGTAGAGGAATATGTTTATATGATTTGATATTTTTAGAAAATATGGTTTTTGAAAAAATGTATTGGGACAGATATGTCCCTGCAGTAGTTTAATTATGGGATAAATTTATCCCAGTAATTTTTTACATTATCTGGGACTTGTATATCTATGCAGTATTGAAAGGGTTAAAATCCATATTTTGTTTAAATTCTCGAACCTGAAAACATTAACCATACAATTATAATTATTAATTATTAACTGGTCTAAGATTCGCTAGAATTGTAATTGTTTCACGGTTTTACGTTCGAATTAAAAATTTGGTGTAACATTTGATAAAAAAATTATTATGTAAGTTTTTTTGTTCCGAGAGAAATTACTACCATGGCACCGGGTGGCGACGAGTCCTATTGAAACTCAGTAAAACCTTTATGGTTGACGAATTTTCGTTATTTTTTATATTTATTTATTAATCAATTAGAATTATTGACCATTTATCTCAACACCGAATGCGATTGAATCAGTTGTAATTGTGTTGTTATGAAGGGGATTTAATGTTTTTGAAAGTGTACAATGTACTAATTATAATCCAAGATTATAAGTCATAATTTGACCATTTTGTCATTCAATCATCTTGTATAAACATTCTTAATGAACACCAGCGGATTTCAACTAATGTTTATAGTTTCACTAGAGTCCACCTTAGGCTTGAACAATGGAAATGATCAAATCACATTTTAATAATTTATTTAAATATATTAACTTTGAGCCTCTTTCGATAACCGGTTGAATTATGAACCTGTTGACTTTGTACAACTCATTCAAATTACATGTTTAAAATATAAATGATTGATTTATATATTTTACTATCAGTTATCACTTATAAAGATCACAATTAGAATAAAAAAATCATCTTGCCTTCACTATAGATTTTTTTTATTTGTTTGTTGATTAAACACAAGCCATATTTATTACGGTATTACGAATGAATTAAAATAAATAAAATAATATATTTAATTTACACCTGTCGAATTGCAATAGATTCTTTCTTAATATAAATCTTCAAATTAAACTTCGAAAAATCTTTTCTTGATTTTAAGTAATTAAATTAAATAATTAAATTTATATTGCTTCATTTAGTTGACTTTAAGTATAATCCGTTTCATATGTCATTTAATAAATGAATAATTATAATTTTTAATTAAATATACCAAGACAAAAACTAATTAATTTTAATTTTATTGAATTGTTTTTAATAAGTTTATGTGATAAAAAATATTGCTATTTTAATTTTATACTTAAAAAAGATAATTATTTGCTTTTTTAATAAAATCATTAAAAAATTATTATCAAATAAACAAATATTTTTTTCACATATTAAAAGAAATATGTATTATTTTTTTTATTAAATTTCATACAGGTTGGTTCAATACATCTGAGCGGTTTGAGATAGTATTTTTAATGATAGGGATGGGATGAATATATCAATTTATACATTTTAACGATTCTTATTAGTTTTGGTATTTTATTCAATTTTTTGAAATTTAAAAATAAAAAATTTGTACCATCAATATCCAGGCACGCGTGAAAATTACTTAATTTCAGTATAAAAATTAAGTAATTTTCAGGTGTGCCTGGATATTGATGGTACAAAATTTTTATTTTTAAATTTCAAAAAATTAAATAAAATACCAAAACTAATAAGAATGTGTGGATTCCACAGCCGCCGCAGCATGAAAAATACGAAGAATATTTTGCTAAACTATTGAGGATCTTATGTACGATTTTTAAGTAAATCACTAATTAAAGGTCAAGTTATAACATTATTTTCTTATTTTTTTTACGAAATTTTAGATTTTAACATATTATTTTGTAAATGGTCCTGGTTATGTATTTGCCTTGTTAATGGAAGATTGTGTTTGGTATATTTCAATATGTAACCATGCAAAATTGAAATCTAAAACCATTTTAAGATTTTTAAAATATTGACCCATTATTTCGGTTATATTATAAAAATAAGTCAATAAAATGAAGCATCCATTGGCCTCTTTAAAAACAGCAATTTCAAAACCGTTACTGGAAATTTATTTTATAATAGTATACTAGAATTTGTAAAGAACGAAAAAAAGTATAAACCTTCAGTTTATTTTTCCTAAAAAGGAGGTATGATGAAATTTATTGCAATTGTAATCACTTTTTTATCTTTGAAATTTTTATAAATAATCAAAATTTGACACCTTTTAATGTCTTTAGTTTATTATTATTGTTATTTGATAAATTTATTTAAAATAACTGTTTTTTTTAAATAATAAAAATATTGGTTTTGACCTTGTGGTTGTCGTACCACAGGCGATAGTGTAACAGAAACTAGCCGACTACTTGGAGTTTAAAAAGGTACTGACTAAAAGTAAGAACTGCTTTTAACACGTCCTCAGCAAAACAAAAAACTAATGATTATGCAATTGCATGTTCCTTTGGTTGAAACTTTGAATTTGTGATTTGATCTGTAGAAAAATAATCAATCAGTACATCATATTATTGACAAGGATGGGTTTCGTTAAGTATTTAGCTTCGCAACATCAAATATTCATTTTTTAACATAATGAGTGTTATAAGCAAGCTGATGATGTTCCAATAGGTTCCCCGTTAGCACCAAAATTGGCTTCTGTTTTTCTTTCAAAGATTGAAAATTAAATCAAATTGTTTAATGGAAAACAACCTTTATTGTATAAAGGATATGACGATGATATAATTTCAATTTTATGATTTCGTTTAATCCAAACGGTGGTTTTACAGTTTAAAATGAAACAAATGAAGTTTTACCTTTTTGGATCTTTTGGTGGAAATAAAATTCCATAGTTACGAGATTGGAATTTATAGGAAGCAAACTGATACATGTTTATATACCTCACCTGACAGTTTTTGCGAACAGAAGTATAAAAGAAACATGATTAGAGGCTTAGTTTATCACTATTGTCTGTTTTCTTAAAATTGTCTTAAATCTGTAAAAAGTGTTAATAAAAAAGTTATTAGTTAAATTAGAACGGTTATTCTAAATCTTTTCTTGAAAAATTAATAAAGGAAACAATGGATAAGATACTTTTGAATGATAGTTCGAAAAATAAGAATTTTACTTTTGATGGTTCCAAGAAAGAAATTGAAGTATCATTATATATTAAGAATATGCCTAAATATTGCTTAATTGTATTTTATTCTGAAGGATTTAAAAACTTTAAAATGCATTGATAAAAACAACTAACAAAGAATTAAATTTAAAAATCATGTCACGATCTCATAAAATTCAAAATATGTTCAGTAATAAATCTATTAAACCTTTAACGTTTTGTTCTGATATTGTTTATAAATATAAATTTAATGAGAGCGATGTCACATACATTGGAAAGACTTCCCGACATCTTGTGTAAATTGATTCAAGAACATGGTCGAAAGTAGAGTAAGAGCAATATTGCAGAACATATGAAAAATGTAAATGTGATATTAATATTTATAATATCAAATTCTGTGTAAGCATTTTGACAGTTATTGGGAGAGAGTGTCATGTGAAGCATTGTTAATTAGGTCACGTTGCCCTAAAATCAATGTTCAGTCGACAGTCACAACCAGTTTATTGAGAATTTTTGATTAGCGTGATTTCATACAATAGATAATAAAATCATTATTTTTGCATTTCTTTACAGGCGAATCAAATTATTAATCAGTGACCTGAAGATGGCGGTTGATTCGTCGAAATAGTTTGCCTATGAATATATTTTTTAAAAAAAAATTCATCTGTATTCAAGCTTATAAAATTTTATTATAATCATTTTGAACAATTGATTTTTACACATTAGTGATTTGATTAATTAATTATATAGGTAATTAATTAATTAATTAATTAATACAGTTATATAACTACTCAAATTTAGTTATATATCTAATAAGAATGTTTTTGAAACTCTATGAAACTGTAATAAAATCACATTACTTATGAAGTAAATATATGTTTAGTGTATTTATATTTAAAACTCTTTTCATATTAATAAATAAGATTAGGAGTAATTTGAGGAATATTTGAGGTATATTATTAATAAAATAAATAAATAATAAATTGAAAATGAACTTAAAATATCAATTGCATTTTTTAAAGAATGTATTTATAGTTGTGTTTCACAAACATTAGAACTTCTGCCTATTGGTCTCATAGCTGTTTTGAATGACTCAGGAATATGATTATTTGATTAAGATCCAAAATTATTGTCGTAAAATGTATTACATATTTGTAAGAAGCTATTACTAGTTTATAAACAAAATTCACTTAAATATATTTATTAAAACATTATAATAATCGGACAATCATAATTGACATTTCTATCTGACCTTGTATAACTTTGTCATATGCATGTAACGTTAACTTTTATGTTAGTTATTTGCGCAAAGAATAAATATGCAAAGCTATCGTTTTGTAATCGCTCATATATAGGGTTAAATTGTTTCTATTGTCTGAGAACATAGCTAAAGAGAGATGATACTAAAGTTGATGTAAAAAATTTGAACTGCTTGGTTTCGTGATTCATTTTAAAATTTGGATATAATTTGTAAATACATAAATATTTATTGAACATATTTTGATGTTTCATGAATCATCATCAGCAATTATTTATTTTGTTATGAAAACGTTTTCGAATGTTAATTAGGACAAAATTGAAGAAATATTAAAATGTAGAAAAATTAATATATTTGATAATGGATATTAATTCCACAGATTTTATTTATTTAATTACAGATTTTAAGAATTGAGACGACCATTACTTTGCCGATCGATTAAACCATTGATTTGTGTGAAAGTGTATGTCTAAAAATCTATTCAGTGTCAGGAATAAAATAGACCTTTAACAATAATTCTTTAAAGGAAGAATAATTGATAATGGATTGTTCAAATTTATAACCATTCCTTTATAGGAAAAAGGACGATAAATAACAATAAATCTAAATATAATGAATGCACTATATACTAACAATTATAGAACAAAAAAAACTAATATTAACAAAAAAGTACATAATTAGATCATAAAGATAATCAGGAAATTTAACTAATCAATATAAAGTTACTTATTTTATTTCGGCGAAATGTAGGAATCGTGTTTGTTCGGTGAGGAAACAGATATGATGAATTTAAGCAGTCGTGGAAATTAAGAATCGATAATTAACTTTGACTTCTGATAGAGTTCAGTAAATGTTTCCCTGATAAGAAAGTCTTAAATTGTGTACCAAAAATATATCATTATGTTTAAACAATGTATTAAACATTTAGAAAGAGGAAGTCATAATCAGTTCCCCATTAGCATCGACTTTGACATAGATCTTAATCGAACTGAATAATATACAAAGACAACACATACAAGTATATACTTAGCACCATAAAATTTTTGTAAGGAAAAAGATAAAGAAGTGTGGGAGGGCCGGTCACTCGAGTTCGTTGCTTTCCGGATTACCCAACTGTAGAGGATCCCATCTGCCGAGAATCTTGATCGAACGTCGCATCGACGCAGTAGAGTCACTCTGTTCCCAAAGTCGTTCAACCCACAATGGATTAGCCCTTGATGTGGCGATCTCCGAGAATACAGCGCTCCCGTTCGATTACTACCCATTACATTTATATTGGTAAACTAAATTGGAACATAACCCAGTTGGAGTGATAGATTTACTACTAAAAAAACTTCCTATCTTACATGATCTAGATACAATTTTTATACATCAACTTTACTATTCCAACAGTTCTTTAAAAATTGTATCTAGATCATGTAAGATAGGAAGTTTGTTTAGTAGTAAATCTATCACTCCAACTGGGTTATGTTCCAATTTAGTTTATCAATATAAATGTAATGGGTGTGACGCCACATACATCGGAGAGACTTGTCGTAATCTCTGTAAACGGATTCAGGAACATAATCGCAGGGAAAGTGATAGCAATATTGCTCAACATAAGAAGAACTGTTTGAATGGTAAAGTTGATCTAAGTAATTTTAAGATTTTGTGTTCACAATTTGATAATTACTGGGAGAGGGTGATGTGTGAAGCATTTTTGATCAAGTCTTTTGATCCTAAAATCAACTTTCTTGAAGGTATTTTCATGATTTAAATGACATAATTATTACATAAACATTGCTTTGATATATAAACGCGAGTATATCATTGTTAATTCAGTCTGATGATGATGGTTGATCCGTCGAAATTAATCACAATATATTTTGACAAAAATTTTTTGACTTTTAAAAATGATTTTTATCTGTACTTCAAGTAAATGTTTTTAACATAATTTTAAATGCAATTTTTAACAGTAATTTGTAGTAAAATTATCATGAGCACCACAAGAGGGTATGATAAAAGGTTTAATTGACATAATTTTGAAATTTGTCTTTCAATTTTCATATTACTGATCGGAATCATAATATTCTTGGAGGATGCCTCAGGGACAATATGTACACAAAAAACAAATATATTTCAATATTAATGTCACGTTGGAGAAAATATGTATACATACACTGGTTAAGAAAGGATTAAGCAAAATATTGAAGAGCGTAAACAAATCATTGAAATACCATAATTTGAAGGGTTTAACAAATTTTTAAGCAATGTCATAGTGATTTCAAGGACATCCACAGTTAAAAACTTCCTCTCAAATAAATCGAAAACTATTTGTGGATTGCAAGCTAATCTTGTTTATAAATTTAATTGTCACGAGTATAGAAACTCGTATATTGGAGAGACAAATCGTCATTCTAAAACCCGGATTAGCAAGCATTCATTATTGAGTCGATCGAGAAAGGTTCTTGATCATTGGATACATTATAAGAATAGAACATCTTTTGTTTCACAAAATACATTTACTTTTCTCAAAAAATACGATTAAAATTTACGAGTAGCGATTCTGTGAATCTCTTTTAATAAGACATTGCAACTGTAAGCGACCGTTTCCAACGACTTGAAAAGGATAATATGTTTATTATAATAAGAATAGTATAATAAAATTAATAATTATTTACTTCTTTTTAGAATAATATTATTTTATAAATACAATTAAAAATTGCATATAATTTTATCGACATCGCTTATAGTTGAATATATTTTTTAAAATACAAATTTTAAGATTAAACAATTTTTATTACTTTATTCGCTAGAATACTTTTCTTAATTCTCATCTACCTCAAGATTTTGTGTTTCATTTTTAAACACAGTCGAACGTTGTTAACTCGTCTCTTCAAAAGATATGACCAAGAAAATCAACACTCATTATCCAGTAAGATGATTTGAGTGTCACAAATTTCTGATCGAGAATCCTCATCGAGATCATCCGTTCAGTTCAAACATCCAGATCTTCTCGAAGTACGATCTATTTGTGTCAATTTTCAATATCTTTTACCAAACCGTTAGTATTGACATGGTATTTGCCATAACCATACTTTATCTAAACAATATTTTGTTATCTTTTTCGGACAAAAATATATCAGGATTTTTTTGTTGTTATCTTCTCAACTCTACTTCTATATTATTATGATTCTATTTACTTTTTTTAGTTTTAAAAAGCTCACTTATCCTGGTTTTGAGATGACGATTTATCTGTCCAATGTTTTTTGAATAATTATTGGGTCATTATCATTATCCGTCATTATTAATGAAATATTTAAATTATTTTAAATGATTAATTAAAATCAAAACAATTTTGACTTTTAGAATAAAAAAACTCTAAAATTGTTATTTGAAGTCATTTAAAAAATATAAATAATAATAGCTGAAATTAATTTTGAAAATTGTTTAAATTGATAGGGTATTAAATATATATATAATTCATAAACAATTGTACTATTTGACTCATGTCATATTTATTTATTGTAAGTGAAAACTTAAGATTTTCTCATGGTTTATATTAAAAATACAATTTATTAAAAAGGTTAGAGTTTTATTTTGATACAAGTGCCGACAATAAATTAAAGTTTAAACAATTAAAATAATTTAACTGATTTATGATTTTAAAGTATCAAATGACTATGAAAGATTATTAATTTTATCTAGAATTATTTTTATTTTATATATGTTTGTTTGTCTTTTATTTATTTTATTTGTATGTTGCTATCCTTTCAACAGTTTACTTTTTTCAGATCTTTAAATGAATTGTATAATACATATTTTTTGTTAAGGAAAGTTAACAAAAATGTGACAAAATTGTATTATTTTTTTCTTTATTTTTAATTTTAATTTAAATAAATGCATAATTAGTAAATAACTATTGTAGTTTTATTTTATTAAAATATATTTATATAAATTTTCTTATGTTCAATTTGGTAATTCTTCTGTTTTTAGTTTACTTCTATGAACGATATTTGTCAAATAATTTAAAATTACTGTTAAATTTTAAGTTCTTTTTGCAAATTTAATTAAACAGTGTTTTGTGTAACTGTAAAAATGGTAATTTTTTATTATACTATCAAAGGTACCCGTCGTGAATTTAGAAAATCTGTTAGCATGTAATTAACTCAACAACAAATAAGCTTAAATTAAATTAAGTGTTTTTCTATTAAAAGAACTCCCAGATAACCTTCGATCGCTTTGGTTAACGACACCCTTTCATTTGTGTATTCTCAATGACAATACATGAATCCACACGACAGTTGGACCGTGCCTAAAACCCTAAAACTTGACCGGATTTATCATTTAACATTGTAGTGACCACTTTTAATTAAATAAAAAATCTAATAACAAAAAAATCTTTCTTAACATAAAAATACTAATATTATTATTTACATTAAAAATAACATATTTTACTTATCTAAATAAAAAATCAATGTAAACACAGAAATGAAAAAAACAATATTGTTTTAGTATTCAATAAAATTTTGGCAACTTTTTAAAACATGTCTTTTTTGACTATAATATAATTTTATACTCGATATTTACAAAAAAATGGTGAAAGTCGGAATTTGCTATTCGAAATTATCAATTTTTTTCCTTATAATCTTCATTTAGCTTTCTAACGAGAAAAACCTTTTTTTACAATCATCAAGCGCTAACGTCATTATTTAACGCAAATTGTCAACAACAAGCTGCCACCAACCGTTGTCGATTTATTGTCGGTCGATTACTGCTACTCGATTTATCGATATCAAATTCTGGTGCTCGAACTGTTCCGATTGGCCGAATACGGAGGCCGCGTATCTGTACTCGATGGCCGCGCTGGATTAATCAATTACTTGATTAAATCCCAACAACCGACGCCCAAATCGACCATCATTTTGGTCGAATCAGCGCACCATCGAGTTTATTTTATCCCAATCGACAGAGGTAATGACAACTTCTATAAAGACCGAGCCCACGGTGGGTGCCACTGTTATAAGTTATACTTCCAAGTACCTGTGTCTGTTTTTTCTCATTATTTATAGACACGGATACACATTAAACATATTCGAGTTTTTGACCCGAATCTCTACTCCGAATTGATCAAATTATTGAAAATTGCGATCGATTTAGAGTCAAATTCGAGAAATTGGTACAGTCCCACTAATTATGAAACTTCATTTCAAACAAAACTTTGATCTGAAACAAAGCCTGCAGAATTCCACACAGGGAAAAATTCAGTCAATATTCGTGGTATCCGTTGTTTTACACGGTAGAATAAAGGACAACACAAGCTTATTTAAAAAATATTGTTTATGCTTTACTTGTTTATTATTGTAGAATGATTTATTTATTTGTAAAATATTTACTTAAAAATAAATTATCAAATATTAACATTTTACAGCTCAAACGGTCTTTGTTTTCTTAGAATGATTTTCAATAATTTTCATATGAATATTATATTTTAAATGATAAGCAAAAGTTATATTCGCATCAGCGTCTTCAAAAATATTATTTTTCTATTCCGTTGTATCTAAAATTATTAGAGTAGTTTTTTCAACAGTTTAAAAATATTTCAATCTGATTGGTTAAATGGAAATCTCGGAGTTTTCTCTGGTGGCATAATATTTTTTTCTGAAAAAAATGATAGTGACTCTCTTTTAATTGTGAAGAAGGTTTAGAAAGATTAATTATATTTGGTTGTACAGTCTCTAAAGGCATAGAAAACAGACATTCATATTTATATATAAAATTATTTGTAAGTTTTTGAATTCTTATATAACGTTTTTTCTTTTAATCGTTATTTGTTTTTTGTTTAAGGACAACTATACTACTTTTTTGAAACTTATTTAATATCAACTATAAACCATAACTAGAAAAAGACGCGTCTTTGAAAGTTTCTGTTTTAATTTTAAATCATGAATTATTATTATTTATTGTTTCGAAAACAGTGATAGAAACCGTCATTTATCAAATAAATTAATGTTACCGGCGAACCAACAAACAATAAAAATAACATTTTAGACAAATTTATTATATATTCATCATTTTTTGTTCTTTTTACTTGACAAGTCGATTTCGTTGGCTTCTGGTGTCTTTCAGTGAAAGCACTGCCCCGACAGAACGATCTCAATGCGGGCTATACAAGCTGACCACGTCCTTACACTGATTCACTCCAGTTTCTTCGTCATTTCGCATTTTATCAGCATATATATGATCATAGTAAAATTTAAGCGTGACCGACAAACCGTGATTTAGATGATAACGAAATTTTTCAAAATTATACTTAATTGATTTTTAGCAATATAATTAGTAAATAAGTGATAGAAACCATCATTTATCAAATAAATTAATGTTATTAGTATTTTCTTAAAAAAATTCACGAAATTCCTTGCAGGAATAATCCAAATCGGCATTCAAAATCAGTGTTGATTTAACGATCGGTCGACCAGCACAGTTTTGGGTCGATTTCATCGGCTTCGCGGTTGACCAAAGGTATTTACGTGGATTCGCTCCGGTTCCTCCGCAATTTCTCATTTTGATAGTAGCGTGACTGACGAACCAACAAACAATAAAACTAACATTTTAGACAAATTTATTATATATTCATCATTGTTTGTTCTTTTTACTTGACAAGCCAGAATTCACTACATATTTAAATGAAACATGCTTTCATTTTTTACATTATTCTTTCAGTTACGTCAGCAGTTAGAGATCAAATCCGTTATACTTTTGAATATCGATTTACTGCAGCAGTTTGATGAAAGGACTCTAATAAATTTAAAGTGCTATCGTAGATGTAGATTCAAAGTTTTTTCAAATATTTGATGGTGCTCTAATGGAAGGATGAGTTATCAAAAATACGAAGAATTAACAAAAAGTAATGGCTATGCGAAACACATAGTTGGTCATCCTTTCAATAGTCTAGACATGGTCCTGGAAAGTTCTGATTTTTTTCATTAAAGGAGACAATAAATATTGAAAATGATACCAGAATGTTTCAAACAAAGTTCATGTTCGTTATCGAGTTATGGGGTATCAAAAATAATATAAATTTTCTGCAAAATAACACACCAACCCATACTGTTATAAAAACATATTTGAAGGTTTATATTAAAAAATTGAACTTCTTCAATGGACTCCATGAAGCCCTGATTTAACATCACCACAATAGTGAAATCGAAGATTTAAAATCATCAAAAATAGTTTAGATCAACAGAAAAATGTTGTGAATAATAAAACTGTAAAACAAAATTATTTTGAAGAGAATTCAATTATGAAATTATGATTATAATCATATAATTATTATTATATATAAAATTATTGTTTCTTTAGTAATATATAATATATTGTTTTCGGATTTATAAGGCATTCTGACTTACCATTTATATTGTTGCTTAAAGTAAATTATTTTTTATTTTTATGATTCATTTAATTCAATATTTGCTTGAAAGGTTGTTTAAATAACATTTTATGTTTTATATATTTAATTCTACATGTTGTTTATCAAAATTATTTTTTGGCTTTGTTTACGCATCATTTAAAGTATAAAAATCGATGTTAATAAACATTGCTTTCAATATAAAGATTGTACATATAAAAACAAAAATGTATTATGAGAGAATTTTCATGACTTTGAACTGCGTAATTTTTTAAAATTAAAAAGAGAATATTCATTCCATTCTTTATTCGGTAGCAAAAATTAGTACCAGTTTTGTTATAATTCCAGTTGAAACAAATGTTTTAGATGATTCTTTCATGCTACTGACGGGCCCGAATTCGTATTTTTAGAACTTTGAGATCTAATTTTATAGGGCCTATTTTTGATATTTCTGGGCGCTTAAATACCTGCGTTTATTAAACCCAACTTTCTTTAGAAATCATTTTTCAACAAAAGTGATTTATTTAATGACATTTAATGTGTCTAGACGCCCCCAGCGTTCTTCATAGCTTATAAAAATTCCTAAAAGCCTCTAAGAAAAAAATTTAAGGTGTGGAAGATTTTTTCCTAATCACAATTTCCCTTAATATTCTCATATTGTTATTTGAAAAAAATGAAAAAATACGGTTTCATGTTAAATTTACAAAAATAAACTGTTAAAGAATTTTTCATAAAAAAAATCAATCCATAATTGTTGAGGTTTTAAATCATTATAAAATTATATTTAAACTTAATTTGAAAAATATATTTTTTTTAAAAAATGGTTAAATTAATTTTTTGGAAATAAATCGAAAATGTTTTTATTAAAATAATATTTACAAGAATATTTAAATACTTTATTTTAAAACTTGTTTTACTGTTTCAATGTAATAAACAAGTAAAATATACTATATAAGCAGAGACAGAATGAGTTTCAATTCACAAACAATTTTTTTTACTAAATCTGAATTCTATGTTGTGCGGTAATCTTGGTTTATTTATTAATTTTTAATAACATTTTTTTTAAAATAAAAGAAATAATAAGAAAGTTATCCTATATAGGAGAAGTTAAGTTGAAAAATACATAATTCTAGCATCACTCGAACTAAAGTATTGTTGTGACTGTGTGATCGAAGTTTGCTCTTTTAATTTTGACGTGTTGAAAAGAGTTGAACTAATATTTGAACTTCAATTGTTGCTAGTAAAATAAATTATTATAAAATGATATTTGTTCATTCTTCGTGTATTATTGTTGGACGAAACCTTTTGGTCATTTGAGAGTCAGGTTAAAAAATAAATACAAATAAAAAAAACTAAATTTAATTTCAATACCCAACATAATTACAGAATCTAATACAATTTGATACAATAATTGTTTAAAAAATGATTAAATTTTTAACAATGAAATAATTTTTTGTTCGATCTTATCTCAAAAGCTTTATATTTATTTGTTTCAGCACTATGTTTTCGATCACATTGAATTTTAATATATTAACTTAGATTACTATATACTTAGAAGTTCAGTTTCATGTAATGTTAATGAAAGATTTGACCTTATTTTACATACTTATAGCGTAATATTAAGAATAATTATTTAAGTAACTTTCAGTAGAAAACAATAATTATTAAGGAAGTAGAGTAATATGTTTTATTATAACCAAACTCAAGACGCCGACTGAGAGGAAAATTTCTTACATTTATAAGTCCTACAATGGACTCTTTATGCATCAAATGTATTTGTACCCAGAAGGGTTAGTAACACCTAGTAATGTACTTATCAAGACATGGTTATGAAGAGTTATGAATTAAATTACAAGTAAATTAAGCTACATAAAAACATTTGTTGCCACGAACACAAATACGCGTCCTAATCGCTCCAGTCGTTGATTTATTTAATTTATATTGTGTCTATTATGACTTATTTTCAAGTTTTTATTTTTAAATTCTGAAAAATTTTCCGGCCCCTGGCGAAAGTTTTATGATTTAAAGTAGGCAATAATAGTTGTAAGATTATAAGTATAATTTATAAGATATTTTAATTCTCAAAATTTAAATAATTATTGATGTTATTAGATATCTATATCTATATCCATATCTACATTTATAATAAACGGTTAAAAATAGAAATAATAAAAATATCTTCAAATAAATTCAGTTGTTTAAATAAACAGAAATATTATTTAAAAATTCAAAAATTGTCATTGAAATACATTATTTTAATCCAAGCGTATTTTTTTCATTATTTAAATGTCGGAAGAAACAGGAGACATTTATACGACTAATGTCGTTCATAAAAATAGTGTTAACATATGTTTATGGAATTTCAAAATTCTTTCATTTTATAAATAACGCTTATTAAAATTACTTTTCTACAATAAGTTTCATAATTTTATTGAGGAGATAATCAATGTCGTCAGGGTTTTTTATTAGTTCACAATTTGAGTAGTCTATCATTTCATAAAAGATTTTCTGGAAATAACATTTTTGAACTGTATGATATTGTTTCCGTTAACCTTAGAGATTTCTAATAACTTTGGATGAAGTTTTCTTTTGTGATGTAGTCTTTTGGTTTATTATGAAAATGTTAATTTTAAAAAGTTAATGTTAATAAATAAAAAATGTTATCATAATAAATGAAAGAAATCATGTTTTAAAGTTGTGAAATTGGTACAATTATAATCATTTAAACTTTATTTTTTACTATTATTTGAATGACCTGTTATTTTCATATATTTTTTTAACTTTTTTATCCATAATAAAATATGAATAAGGGCAAAAATTTGTGTCATGTACAGTACCCACATGTTTTATTAATTTGATTTTATAGTGGTAACGTAATACTAATAATTTTATTTGAAATTATTTTTTGTAAACAAGTAGCTCGAAACTAGAATTGATAATATTTTTTTTAGAAAATAACTTTTTAACCGAAATATTGGTGATTATAGTGGTTATTTGTCACTATAATTAAATAATAATAGAACAAAATTGAAGGTGGGATTTAATTGTATAATAAAAAATAAAAAAATAAACACAAACAATTGATAAATTACAGATAATACACCAAAAAAATATAACCTCGTCAAAATAATAAAAAAAAAACTGTCCCGATTATAATTACAAAGTATCCATCGCCAGCGACTACCAAACTCCAATTGGAATTATAATTTTTTTATTAAATTTATCAATTTTTTTATCGCTAAGCGATCATTGATCGTTTATTTTAAAATTAACTTTATAATTTAATTAACTTTATATAAATAATAAATAAAGAATTGAAGGAGAAAATAAAAGAAATTGAATTGACATTAACTAAACAAATTTTAAATAAAATGTTATTAAATGATTAAATGAACAAGACTAATAATAAAAAAAAACGACAGATTGAAGCGAATTGAGAAAGAAAATAAAGATTTGAAAGATCAAACAAAATGCTCGAATTCGAGAACAAAAGAATTACCTGAGCAAATCAGTATAAATAATTCGTTGAACAACGAAATGAGTAAATTAAAATTGCTAATGAAAGATATCAGATAAATCAGAGAAATTCATTCTTAATTGACAATAAGTTGGTGGATTTCTTTTTCGATTTACTTTTGTTTCCCACCTGTAAATATAATTCTTTTAAGATTGAATTATTTCAAAAAAAATCTGACGCATTGACGTGTACACTCCAATTCGCACTGATAACCCTGTTCAACCCCAACAAAGGTTCGTACAATTGCCCATAACACACAATTCCCACCAATATCACCACAAATGAAAGCCATAAACCAAACACAGACCTGTCACACAAAATACAAAGCACTCAAAAACTGCATATGGCCGAGCATTCACAAACGAAAAGCGATCACACCATAATATATTAACTTTAGTTGATATATTGCAGTGATATTACTATAAAATATTATATTTAAATCATTATACTACCCTAACCCAAAAGTCACCGGATACCTGATTTTTTTAATCATTTTTAAAGAAATAAGTATGAAATATGAACCAATTGTACAATTTGTATAAAATAAATATTTCTAAATAATTTCAACCCAGTTTAATAATAATTTAACAATCAAAACTTGAAATCTCTAAATAATAAAAATTTATTTCAGTCTGAAAACAATTTGTATTGGTTCTTAAGTCACCGGACATATGTATGATGTACATGAGAAATTATTATTCTCATCATCATCTTTTACCTATTATACTGTATTAATTATTTATTGCTGTAAGATGTAATTTTTTTCTAAAATCTTTTCTTTTTAAAGTGACAGAATTAAACTTTTGTTTGTTTGAGATTAAAAATAGCGATTTTAAAGTTCAAATTTGTTTTCAATTAAATATAAAATCAAACCATTTTATAATATAATATAATATAATATTGTGTTATAAAGTTTCAATTCGAAAATGCTCCATTTTCTAAAATATTTTTCCAACACATTTTAAAATGTTTTTAATAAGAAAATTATGCGGTTTTACTATTTGATGATTTTTGATTTTCAGAATCTTTTACAAAATTTTTGTTTTATGCTCAAATTTACAAAAAAAACGATGTATATTCTTCGAGAAAAAAATCTAGTAGTAGTTGAAAATTGACTTGACAAATGGAAAGAAAATATCGAACCAAATTTAGAATGAATGGTTGTAAATAAAACAGACGAAGAATTGAAAGCGACATGAAGAACTTTTGATCTGTCGAAATTAAAACAGAATTTAGGTGCTAGTGGAAGAGAATATACGCCTAATTAAAGTAATCATTGATAAGAAACGAACAACTTCCCAGTGTTGAATATGGATATGGATAACGAGATATGGATAACGCGAACCCCATTGCAAAGGATCATGCATGATTTATTAAGATTAAATCCCTAAAGGATTCAGATGATCCACTGATTGATAGAAGGAGACTTTGAACAGAGATTTGAATTCTCTAATTTAATGTTTGACAAGCTCAAGAGCAATGCAACATCGTTAAACAAGACTTTATTTAGCGATAAATGTCATTTTTACGTAAGATGATACGTTAATTAATACAATTATTGCTTATGGGAACACATTGAACTGACTATACTGTTGTTCAAGTCATGAATACTCCATGATTACCAGTATGGACAAAGATTTGAAAAAAAAGAGAATACTTTGGTCATATTTCTTGGAAGCAAGCGTATCCGGATAAAGTTATACGGGAATGTTAGGTTAAAGATTCTGAAGTGTGATATTTGAGAATGGTGCATGATTTGTGGAATTATGAATTGTGGTGGATGAATTTTATGCCTTTGGTACCCTTCTCCATCGTACTGCACAAATTTTTTTGATTGAGGATAATTTTGGGCAGTAAAATATACAGTTGCGGTAAAGTTAACTGGGGAAATAATAGAGTTGACCCCTTATTTACTGGATTTAAACCTGTTTGATATCTTCCTTTGAATAATATTTAAAAGAATCTATTTAAAACCATTTAAACTCTTAACAATGCAATTGTGGAGCAGATTTAGTTAATTTCCAAAAATGCATACAAATGTTCGTCATGGTTACCAAGATTAGGTACGTTATGAAGTGTCTTCTGATGATAAAACTTTTGAAAAGTGCATAAAAAGTATGATTGTTTAAAGTGA
>MQRK01226585.1:3403-14739 GCA_001938485.1 Girardia tigrina
AACAAAAGCACCAAATAGTAGGTGTAAACCAATATTGGGCGCCTTTTCAATTTTTTTTCCACCTACTATTAAAATAGTAGGTGTCCTACTATTTCATGTTATCCGTTAGTAAAATTTAAAAAAACCTATTTTAAATTTAAATATAATTTTTTGCTTCACTAAATCTCATATGTCTTCCTTTAGATGTGTTTCTTGTCTTTCTATGAGTATGACAAAAATGGTACAAGACATCCATAAACACAATCATAAAACACTAAATTATTCCACAACTAATCGTTGTCTAGCAACGAAAATAAATAAAGTGTTTCAACTCCAAAACACAACCCCCTTGATCGAGAAGTTCTATGTGCATTAGAAAGAAACAAGAAATCAGTTAAAATATTTTTAACATCTAAAAATTCTCAAAAAACAAAACGTATGGAAACTATTTTCCCATTATAAATATTTAAATATTAAATTCTCTTTCGAATATGTTTTCTTTATTTACTCAGATAAAAATTTTTTTCTTTAAATTTTTCTTTAAACTTAAATAATCAGTTTTTAGCAATATTTAGATGGTAAAAAATTTGGTAAATTTTCATTATAAATTGTTCAATTTTTTCGTATATTATCTTTTTTATAACATTATATTTAAATTATATGATTAATTAACTAAAATTCGAAAGAATATAGTCTAAATCCAATACTTCGTCCAAAAGGAATTCTTTGAAAACTCACACAATCTTTTGACCAAATACAGTTCGAGTACAATATAATTTGCATGAATTATTTGTTTATATTCAAAATAATATATAATTATTATAGTTACATATGAGCAATTTATAATTAAATAAACTACTTGCAAAACAATAAATAATTTAAACAAAAATAAATGTTTTATATAACACTTATTACCCTTTTTTAAACCTTTAATTTTGGGATTCTTTTGAAAACATTACTAATATAAAAATAAATGGTTATTAGGTTGTCGATTTGTAGGCGGGATTGTAATAAATTCAAATAGTTATAATTTCACAATGACTTATCATTTTGTTGCTCAGTATTTTTGTATGATTGCTACATATCTTCACTGTTGAACACATCAATAAAATTAATTGAAATTAATGATAACTTGTTTTAATAATCTGTATTTTAAAAAAAATGCATTACGCAGAAATTCGAACTATTATGAAGTACAAGTTCCTACACGGAACCTTAACATTAGAAACCATATAAAATACTATTATAAAGTGCTCATGATTTATAGCCAACGTTTGCTGGTACAAGATGTCATAAAAATAGCCTTCCAGGAATTTATAGATTCTCTCACACCAAATTTTAATTACTAGGGTGTTCGGAACCGTTGCTGTCTAGGGCTAAGGTGATCACGACCGTTGCTCTGGTAACCGCGACCATTGCTATAGTGATCGGAACCGTTGCTGCCTAGGGGTATGGTAACCTGAACCGTTGCTATGGTAACCGCTACAGTTGCCATGGTAACCGGAACCGTTGATATGGTAACCGTTGCCATAGCAACGGGTGACCCCTGGAATGGGGCAGAATGTCCATTTTCCCCCTACCGTAATGCATGGTTAAATGAATACATTTAATTAGTTTGTGTAGTTATTTACCATCAGCCAGCTCTTCGAGTTTATAAGTATTACTAAACAAATATCCTTATATATAATTAAAAATTATTTTTTATATTTAAGTAGTTAAAACTATAAAATATAATTACATTATATTCATTATTTTGCAGAGAAACTACCTAAGCAAAGAAATTGGTAAATAATAATTAAATAATCTAAATTACTTAATGAGTACCTAAACTAATATTTGGACTTAATTTTCGAAATTCATAATTACATATTACTTCAATATAGAAATGGCCGACGTCATTTTTTCTAAATAATTTAATTAAATTGAATCAATCCAATTAATTACAATGATTGTAATCTATCGGTTTTCAAAACCAAAAATGCATAAAAATCTGTTTTTACACGTCAATTACATTCCTAAAAAATCGTATTAAAACTTAAAATATACTGTATGTAGGAAATGCAAATACCAGATATTTCCAATATAGGTATTACCAGTATTGCTTTCTAACCAAACTATGTAATACCAATAATGCCGGTTTTATTAATGAAAAATTATGACTGTAGCAGAGGTGCAGTGGAAGCGCCTTGTACTGGATGTGATCCGCTTACAAATTGTCAAAGAGGAGAAGATGTTTTTTTATTGTCGTTATAATTATAATTATATATATAACATACATACGTCGGTTACCGTCACCCCGATTTCAGTTTCCGATTTTTCTTGCGTTCTCACCGACCCACATCCGCGATATCTCCGCACAACATCCAAAAATCTTACACTTTGTACCATAGAAAGATGACCGGGATTCCAAGGAAAGGGGATTTGATTTGGCGACTTGATTCCCATTTGTATCGGTAACAGTGCTTTGTTTAAATGAATCAAAAGTCATTAACCGTTATTTAAACACAATTTACGATGTAAAAAGAGTGCGAATTTCTCGGATTCACTTCATCAATCTGACATCAAAAATCGATTCCCGGTCAAACGCGACAATCAATATAATGCACCGCGTGATCGCGCATGATTTTCTCGCAATTCCGTTTCATTTCGTCTCATAAAACCGCACCTTTTCGTTCGGTTTGTCTCCGTTTTCTGACGACAGTTATTTCGGCATTTCCTTTATTATCCGTGATTAAAGTCATATTAATATTTTATTAAAGTTATACGATTTTTTTAATCGATTTCTGTGGAATCAGAACGATCTTCAATACGTCAAACGAGGAAAATTTTCGAAGACTTTTGTAAGTGAGTCTCAAATTGGAATAATTGGTTTTCAATTTGTTAATTCCAATCGATAACGCCGACAGCTTCGTGGTTTGTTGCAGGACCGAGACGGCTTCTAGTAATCGATTTCCGAGTCCGGGAGAAATCATAAACTAGGTCGGATTGGCGATGTTGCTGTCCGTTAAATACAACGAGTGTTCAATGACGTTTATCATGGAACATTGTATTTGGACGTATTCTTCGATTTCATTAACAGATTTGTCGTTGAAATTGATAAAATTGCTGATGGATTTATATTCACATGGTTTTAAAAATGCACGGATTTTCGTTGAGGTCGTTAAATAATTTATCGCATCAAATGTATCTATTTCCATTGTTTTCGAAAAAGAAACAAAATTGAACAATTTTTATTTTGATTATCATTTTCAATTTATTTTTACATAGATTTTGCAAATCGCCAATGAGAGTCTTTGACGTTAAGCAATTCTTGTTTAAGTTACTATATTTTCTCTGCCTCTTCCGAAAATGGCAGACGCAAATTGTAATATGGGCCTGGTACTCTCGTCGGGACCTCGGGGCCCTTAAAGTTTGACTGCCTATGGGCCTCAACTGTGATTAATCTGTCACTGTATAGAAATGAAAATATCACTTAAATACGCATTACCACGTAACTAAAACACGCCAACGAATTATTTCTTCAATTGATATACTCATTGACCAAAAAAGTTTATAACTTGACCCGCTTATAAAATCTTTAAAATAAATACATAAATTTACATAAAACTGCATATGATTTTTGAACATATAAAGTTAAGTAAAAAAGAGTAATTCAATGTATGTAAAATAAGATGATTTTTTTCGATTTACAAAAAACTATATTATTCAGACAAATTAGAATTAATCCAATTAATTACACTCCCCCATGATCACTAGATCAAATCACATAATCGTCCAGATACTGAGGAGCCTTCCGTACCTGCACTGGTCGTTCAGCGGAATCTGTAGCTACCTCTTGTGTTGTCGGTCCACTCATTTCGTCTGCATTGTCTGAAATGCGAACATCGGAAACCACTAACATCAGTTGTCGATTGTCCACTGCACTCCTGATGTGGAATATATGTCTCGTGATTCCATCGTCGTCCAGCTCCACCCCAACTGCAGACTTCAACGATGTAATTACATGCGGTCCCGTCCATGGTTCTTCGCATTTCCCGCCGACTATCAAATAAACATTCTCACCAGTGCTGAACGAGTTTTTCTCCGTAGCGTCATACTCATCATTCGAGATGCACGCCGAGATGAATTTGCATTCTACCTGACGCTCATCTGGAATCATTGGCAGTCGAGACTTGGCATGGAACATCAATTCACAAGTCCCCACATTCCGGTAACCCATCGTACTGTTGTATCAAAACACACATTCGCTGATCGAATTTGCAGATTTCCTTGATACCGATAGGCTGCGGTGAACCCTTGCTCGATTCTCCATTTATCTAGCAACCGTCTCACTGGGGCACTTCGGTAGACAGCCGAATTATCTGAAAAGAAACGTTTCGGTGGTCCAAATTCAGAGCATACGCTATCTATATGCCAACCTATTTCCTCAGTGGATTCACTACGCAACTTTCTCCAAATACAAAATCTTGTTGCTGAATCCACTATGGTCATATACTCGACACCGTTGAAATAAGTCACATCGCTATAAAGTTGGTACCATACCTTGTCAGTTGACAATTGCCCATGTTGATAATTGCCTCAATTCTTTGGGCTGGACAGATCTTTTAACACTTAACACACTGCTTGATAAGTGTGTTGCTTGATAACTTGATCCGACTTTATTGCATTAGACCCATATTTTGCCCTGAACAGTTCACTCATCCTGTCGACTCCAAAGTGACAGATATCATGAATTTTCTTGATCTCTTCAACACATATATACTGATTTGCTTCAATGGCGTTTACTTCCACTTTCCTGTTTAACAATTGTTTTGGAACCCTGGTCAAACAATCTGCCATATTCAATTGAAATTTCACCAATTCCAGTTCCACTTCCAGCTTTTCTTGATCTTTCAACTTTCTCATGATATCGAGTCTTCGGCGCACCAAATGTTCAGATAAAGTGTGGGTTCTTGGTTACTTGTGTATTCTTGAATACTGCCGTGAGCCATCCATACACTGTTGCTGAGTCCGTCATCAGCTTGAACTTATGAAAGCCCCAGGTGTTTGCCAAGTTTATTCCCCTAATGGCTGCATCCAGTTCACTCATATTAATTTGGCTTGTATTGTCTTCTTTCCTTAACCAGCCAGCATCGTCAGCGATATCACCGTTAACACACAGTAGTACACCCATTGCTATACTACTTGCATCTGTCCAAATGACAGCATTATTATTGCAATTTACCACTCACTTCCCTGTTGCTATATCTTCATCCATCCTCAGCCTTTGATAGATTTCATTGACTTTCTCTATGATGTCTTTTGGCACTAATTCATCCCAGACTATCTTGTATTTTGCGGTTAATCTCTGAATGTAGGCACAAGCAAGTCGTAACTATCCTGCAACTGGTAAATGGCCTGTCCACTCCCCAAAATCCATGTACTTCTCTTCTCGTTGCTTTCTCAAGCTCCCTAGTTACGTGCTCTTGGTCTCTTCTTTACTGCAAATTGCTTTGTACATTCAGTCCAAGCACCCTGACATATTTGTCTAAGCCAATCCGTTCTATGGGTTTAAACTCCAACCCAAACCGGCGAAAAATTCCTACTACATCCTCTGCATTACAAAAACTTTCCGCAATGAACACGTCATCAATATACCCAGAAGCAGTTATCGTCTAATCTTCCTTGATTATCGTTTAAACTATCCTTGACATGACTTTTTGAGCAATGGATAGACCAAACCCTAACCTGGTCATGACATAGACTTCGCCATTCCACATAATCGCCTTATATTTCCACAAATCTGGAGCCACCCTTACTTGTAGGTAAACCTTTTTTAAATCCATTGTAGCGCAGTTGGGTTCATATTTTCTCCACTCCCGTAATCGTGACTGGCATCTGGCATAACTGCTGCCAAGATAGCTATGAATTTGTTCGCTCAGTAACCTGAAGTCTAATACCGGTCATATTCGTGTCGTTTTGCCTTTAACTTGCTGAATTCCCATCAACGGTATCATGTTACGAATTTTCCCCTCTCACTTTTCATCCAACTTTATCATAACACCTTCGCGTATCCACTCATTCACTTCATCTTG
Source organism: Girardia tigrina (assembly GCA_001938485.1). Lineage (NCBI taxonomy): Eukaryota > Metazoa > Platyhelminthes > Tricladida > Dugesiidae > Girardia > Girardia tigrina. The sequence goes on from MQRK01226585.1 coordinate 9,457, forward strand.
GAATGGCTCTTTATCTTCATTGGGAATATCATAATTGACACATGAGGTTCTCCAAACCGAATTATCATCGACAAATCTCCATCGTGTGCTCCGATACCTTCCGTCCAATTTAACTTCATAATCATCCTCTTTTATCTGCAAGTGTCTTCCACTTTGTACTCCAGTTGCTGCAGTAATAGCTTCAGTAATAGTTATAGACTCAAAGATGAAAATGATAAACAAATAATAAGGAATATGGAAAAATTCAAAAATTTCAAAAACGGGGGGGGATGTTGGGAGCGTTATTGAGTTCATAAAATTTTTGAATTTACAATCTTATCAAATTAATAATTAAACAATTACATTCAGTAAAATATTGTTATAGATATGTTAAAATAGGATTTTCAGAAATTTAATGTAAAAATTAATTTATGTAAGAAATAAAATAAATATTACGGTAGGTTAATATAAGATTTATTATAAAGTAAAAACGTTAATTTGAAGTTTGATGAAAATGTTTAATTGAAATAAAGTTTTGTGTTAATGTCAACGTCTTTTGATCAAGAACCCAATAAGGATATATACCTATATCCTTGGAATTTAAAAACCTATTTTTGAAGGCATTTTACTCTATCGATTTACTTCAAACTTTGCACACTTATTCATTTTCGATGACAATAAATTATAATGTAAAAATTTAATTGAAAAAACTTTTTAAAATCCCAAAATGGGAATAAAACGGAAAATTCGGAATTCTAAACAATATTAATTAAAAAATATCTACTTATAAATTATAACTTTTATATAAGAAAATGAATGATTATGCAATCACTTGCGTAAGTCTAATCGAAAACTCTTAACAAATTAGTTGAGAGTGCTGTTTGAACATTGATTTTAGGATCACATGATTTTATCAACAGTGAAGCATTGTTGATAAGATCATGTGATCCTAAAATCAATGTTCAAACAGCACTCTCAACTAATTTGTTAAGAGTTTTCGATTATAAATTATAAGTAGTTTATATTAATTTTTAATAAACTATTGAACGCTGCATCAGGTTAGAATGAATGGAATGGTGAGAAAAACATGGGTTTGTACGCATATCTCCCATTGCGTGTTGGTGTGTTAATGTCTATTTTTATAAAATGTGTGTATATGTGTATGCGAGACAGTTTATCGCTATTTTTGTTGGTATGCCGTAATCAAACAATAGATAATAAATGAAAGATTTTTATCTACTCAATGTGTATTAATAATGGTTATCAGGCGTTTCAATATGATCATATTATTTTAAATTATTTGTTTTTAATTAAATCTTAGTCGGCAAAGTAGAGTTCTACCTGCATACAGAATGTATAGAAAAAAAATAATTTTTTGATTTACTAATTTTTAAACAATAATCTTTCAGATGAATTTTAGTCAGAAAATCAGTCATTGGATTGACCCGAGTCACTGCATAGAACATCACATAATTCAAAATCATCTTATTTTACATCGTTTAATTCCGTGTCTGATCCACCTTGAGACTGTTCGTCAGTGACGTTTTCATAATATATTTTCTTACTTTTAAGCTGTAATAAACGATCATTGCAAAATATTTATTGAGTTTTGTACATCAAATTGTCACTAATTGATCGTTAAAATTTAGAATTAAAGCAAATTAAGAAATCAATAATAATAAATTCAACTTAAGATCGATTAATTAATAAAAAGTAACATTTTAACGAACTTCAACGAGTGGAGAACGTTTTCCAACTTTGAAATAATGGTAATTATTTAAAGTTTTTTTTGATAAATTTGTTTGGGGGCTTCAAAACGATACATCAATTATAAAACCATGACCCAATTTGAGCTCCCCTGCAGTAAATATGTAAGTCATTGTTTATTATTTATTTCAGTGTTTTAATTCAAAGAAGTTTTTTACTATTATCATCACGTTTTCCTAATTTTTAACAATTGAACTTCAAAATAATTATAACCAGAAAGGCATATTTTTTAATAGTTTTATGATAATACCTAATTGGCTACTGTTGCCACGATAAATATTTACTTATCTTAATTCCATTTAATAAGAATTTAGATCTCCATAAAGATAAATCTTGATAGATTTTTAATTAACTTGTTAAAAAAATATTACTGATTATTATTCATTTGTGAAGCACATGTTGTTAACAAATACCAAATAATTTGAAACTATCTAAATTGAATAATCTATGTATATAAACATTAAAATAAAACGTTTCATTTTGATTTATTACAGTATTGAGTGAGCAAAAAGCATGTCAAAATCGTGACTGATATAATATAATTGTCGTGATGGTAACAGTCCTTGGCGATACATGACACCAATCAACATTCATACATATTTTCAGGTATTCCCAATCGACTTACAAACAAGTATTGTTGGTTCGCATAACAACACATGACTCTAAGTTGTCAGAAAATCTAATTGGTCGATTTTCTCTCTCTCGCACCCATTCGTCTGTCGTCTATCTACCAATCACAGCCACAGACAAATACACACACTTACAAAGCTTCATTCATTGTCATTTTTGTACAATGGATTCGATTGTCGACATCTTCAACGGTAGTTCGACTGAAAAAAATCAAATTCCAGCATTTTTACTCATTTCAATTTCCGAACTGGTTCAAATAGTTCTAAACTCCACATTGGCATACGATCAAAATGCATTTCTCACAGAGAACGGTGTCATATCGAATTGCAGCAAGAAATCCATGGAAAGTGAAAATGCCTCATACGCTGTAATGGGGTATAACGTCATTTGTCTGATCACATTCTCCCTGATGGTCAGACGAGTGTCGTTCCAACGAGACCAGTGCCACGGCCGACCGGGTCTCGTCCTGCCGATGAATATGTTGAACAGTCATGACTTCATGATCGAGTACACGCTCGTCTTTCTGTCTCTCTCAGAGGACATCTACAATAGCATATTCGGGCAGAATGCCGAATTCGGTTCCTCACTTCCGATCATCAAATTCTTCGTCAAACTCGTTTTTGTGTTTTTTTTCTCGATTTTCTCCTATCCGGTATTCGCCGCTATAACCAGTCGTCGCTTGATCGGCTACAGTCTCATGCTGGCGTCCTCTATCGCCAATGTAGCAATCAGTGTCTTGGTGACCTACTCTACGAGTTTTTGTGTAGTCGGAACAAAATTAATTCCTCATCTATTGATCGGGATTGTTTATGTATCGATCGATATAGCCGTTGTCTGTCTGTTCTTCTGGAAGACCGTAAGTCATTTATTGCGCAATGGTTGTAGTAACAGAGAATTACACGATTTTCAAATATCGTCACGTAAGTGTTCTGAGTTTTATGTAAAAGAGTTGTTTAAAATAAAAGAAACGATTGAGAATAGTAATTCCAATGAGAATATCGACACGGAAAAAAGTAAAACGATTAAAGGAATTAAGTTTTTAATAAATAATTGTAAATGTGACGATATGAAAAGTAAGCTTAGGCGGAAAATGTTTCTTAAAATTCCCGGTTTCACGATTCCGCCCCGATTAATAATCGGTATCGCCGTTGGACTCTATTTCGCTTATCGAATTTTTCTAGATACCATAAACGAATTGACCCCGGTTACCTGGAATCTCATCAATAACATCAACAATATATACCCGAGTCTTAATGTTACACTTCAACGCGCCTATATGTTGGTATGGGCCAATTATTCCAACTACCAGACAAAAGAAATACAAAACGCCTATCGATATTTAACGTTATTTTACANCCATTTGTTGATAGGATGTCTTCTTTGTGCAATTTTTATAGGATTTGTAAATTCGATTATTCAATCGTTTTTAGTGTTCAGTAATTACAGGCTCCAATTTCATAAAATAGCAAGGAAAGGATTCGGCTCTTTTATTCAAACGAAAACTGCCCCACCTCCGAATGTGTTGGTTCTTGGGTTTGTTCAGTTTAGTGGATATCAGGCTGCATTTACGCTCTGGGGAATTCTTGTCGTGATAGTGTTTACGTTTCTCGTTTTATTTCCTTTAATTGGAATGTTTTTTCTGCCATTATTTTTTGTTGAAAATTCTTGGGCAAGACAAATTGTTATTAATTACGGACCAGTTTTAATTGCAACTATTATATTTAATATAATACAGAGTTTGATTGTGAAACACGTTTTTGTGAAAGAGAAAGGAACACTGATGGAAATAGATAATCGTCGAGCTTTTATGATTTATACGCACTGCGCGTTTTTCCTTAATGCAATGATGGGAATATTTAACTCGATTAAACGAGTTATAATTTGGTTATTTATGGCAGCATTCTGTTTTCAGAGAATCGATTTTAGTTCTTTACCTGATTATTTGAAAGGTTGCGACAGTGGATATATGTGTTACGTTGGATTTATGTTCACCGAGCAGCATCATTTCAATCCTATACTTCAGTGCTTTACCAAACTTTTGTATGACAAACGAAATTTTGAATATATTTTATTGGAGAAAGCAGAAAAGGAGAAGAAACGAATACGGTACCGAAATTTATGGCATTTATCTCTGTCATTAATCAACAATAAACAATTATTTTTAGAAAGAAGAAGATAAGACTAACTTGATAAGATTTCTTATATCATGTTCTCAGAAATCATTTAATTTCTTTTCAGATAAAAATGTTTTATTTACTTTTATTAAATACATTTCAGATGGGTAAAAACATTTCTGATTTATTAATAAAGTTGATATTTATGATTTTGTGGGAAATAAATATGAGAATGTAGTAGAAAGTACATAAATATCATTGTCTATACTAAAACAAATATATTTATTATATCATTTATATCTCTTTATACAAATTTATATCTCATTTATATCTCTATATACAAATTCTTATATAGTAGAAATCATAGAAATATTATTATCATTACTAAAACACATTTGCTAATAAATCTTTTGAATCTCCTTATACAAATTCTTATGTATTTTTATATTCTTGGTTTTCGAATGACTATCCATTCCAATACTTCAGTGGAAGACTTTTATTATGCATGGCGCTTCAATGAACCGCTTTTTTGGCATCCATTAATCTGAATGATAATTTAACATAAAAATAATTAAAAAGCAATATAATGCGATTAAAGTTACTAACAAGCGACATCCAATTCATTCCAAATCGCTTTTGGCGACATATTCAAACCGTTTTCGTTGCTTAATATTAAATTCCATAGCAACAGAATTTAGCCAAAAGAATCAATTATCAAATCCTGGAATCTAGCATTCGATCCAAATAAATTTCAAATACTCCTGAAAATCAGCGCAAATTATTCATATCATCG
>MQRK01226586.1:0-14218 GCA_001938485.1 Girardia tigrina
TCAATCTAGAATGAAAAAACTGTGCTTTGAACATAAATAAGTTTAAATTTTTAATAAAAAAATAACACGAACTTACCGCAACAAAATTCTGAATTGATTTGAAGTGAAATTGCACAAATTAAAAACATAAAAAATCAAGTTCAACTTTGATTTACTCACACTAATGTAATTTTAATTCCTCAATAAAGGAGAAAACTCTTCACACTATGAGAAAATATTTGTTCACTAACACTACATTAAAGAATTGAATAAATTTTTACTGTCTCTTAAGAGAAGACCTAATACAATTTAAAATTCATTTTTTTCCATATGAATTATAATTAATTTAATTATCTACTTACAATTGTAAGTAAAAAAATATGAGCGTTCCTCACAGACTCAGTCAGTCAGTCACAGATCAAGACAAATATATATATATATATATATATATATATATATAATAATTAAAAGCTTCTTTATAAAAAGATGAATTTAAGTTGTCACTTTGAATCAGTTTGGTAAATTAAAAGAAGAGAGTTCTTATCAATGATGAGATTAGTAGAAATTCAATATAAAATATTTAGATTTTTATAATCGGAAAGCAATTTTTTGCTTAGAGATACCAGTTTTGTGACTGAAATCAGTCTCTGGTTATCTTTTATTTTACTTCATCATTTGCCAGGCTTCATTCACAATTTATTTACTTAAGATTTTTTATAACTCTCTTTGTATGAGCAATAAGATTTTCTTATCATTTGATCAATTTATTATTAATAAAATTTTTTTTGTTGTTTAGAAAATCAATGATTTTGTTATTTTGGTATTTGAAAAACATGTTGATAATTTTGAATGAGGTCTTAAAATATTTTTTTTCGTTTATCATTTAAAAACAATTAAAAGTTATTGTATTCAGTTGGTCTTCGGGACAGTATATTGGCTTTCCATACCCATGGTCTGAGAGGAGTTGATTTCAATGGTCAAATTACGCAGGACATCAACGACGAAAGACACATTTACCGGTTACTGAGTTCAGACACGTAAGCGACTTTAAATGCTTCTTAAATTCTTAATCATTAAAAACAAAATATGCTATTTTTATCGATTATAATTTAGAAATTTTAAGTCTAAATGTAGATAAATATTTCATTAATATATTTATATTATCATATAAGTTCGTTTATATTTTTTTCAATTCTTTTACTAAAAAATATGTATCTCATGTGAGTATTGTAAATTTAATTACTTAATTTTTAAATCTGAACTTACGACCTGACTGATCTCAATATAACGCAAATTCATATATAGTCTTCAAATGTCTGAAAAGAAGTGGAAATACTGTCCATTTTTAAATCATCCAATATGCAAGAGCTACTGAAAGATTGTATCGTCCAACTGAGAAAATGGTAAGGGATTGAAGGAGACACGATGGGCAGTTAAAAACAAGTTATATAGCAAAAAGAATATAATGAAGATCAAGAGCAAAGGGCCCGGACATAGAACATGATCTCATAACTTGGATTGTTGATCAACGAGGAAGTTCCATTGCCATCTCCAAAAAAAGGATTATATTCAAGGCCAATCAGTTATCGACCGAAAAAAAGGTTTTTGGGTATTTTATGAGAATATATAGTCTGTCAATATTAACAAGATTGGCGCAGAAAATGCTTAATTTTCATGAAGACAGGATAATCGAGTTTTACCAGTTTAGCATTCTAATGAGAAAGAAGACCAGCAATTCATGCCAAATCAAAAGCATGGATGAGACCCCTTATATTTGATTTAACTTTTAAAAAATCTATTGATATGATGGGATTAAAAACTGTTACAGTCAGGACGATAGGTAATAAAAAAACTATTTTAGAGTTTTTTGTTTCCTTACAGCTGGGATAAATCTGAAGTTCATATTAATCTTCAAAAGTAAGAACATTTCAAAAGAAGATACCCATTAATCGTCGTCGAAATGGTTGGATTGAAAAAGATACTACAAAATTGTGGCTTAAATATGGATACTAAAGTACGGTAAGACAATATATAATTGATAAAAAGAAGACGCTGCTTTTCAATATAACAATTCCATCATCAGGTCAGTCCACATCATATGTTCAACTAACACATTATACGGGACTGTCAAATAATTAAACATAATTTTACCAATTATTTATCTTATATATGCATAAATACAGTACATTTATTTTAGTAATTAAAGAAACAAAATATAATAAATTTAACCCTAATGGGGCCGAAACTATTTCCTTTAGAAAAAAATGAATTTTTGATATTAAGTCTGGTTTATTATATCTAAGTAACTTGTTCTGCGTTAAAAAATATTTTTTGTTTTATACGGCCTTTTTGTAATAGGGACGGTGGCAACATAAGCTACACTTGGGAAGTCGTCAAATTGATGTATAAAAAATATTTGAGCAGTGTTTTTTTTAAAGGACGGTGGCCCCATTCGGGTTAAAATGTTACTTTGTTACAAATTAGACAACTCAAAATATTAATTTAATGAATGTTCTAGACATATCCTAAGGATTATTATTAAAACTTGATTACGAATTTTATTACAATACAAAGTTTTTAAACCAATGATTAACACTAATATTTAAACAAACTTATTTGTTTACAAACAATTTGTTTTATAAATCTTAAATAAAAGATAAAATATAAATTAAAATATTTATAATATTTTATTTTAATTTGATAAATTTTGCTTTTAATCCAATTTTATAATTTTAAATTACAAGAATATTCACAATTATTTAATAGTTTCGTTAAATTTTATTAATTTTAACATTTCTTTTACAATCATCAAATAATAACATTTAAATATTTTCTATATTTTCATTGGTATATTTAATTTTACATTATTTCAAAATTTTTTAATAGCATTTCTGAATTCTTAACAATGAAAAATGCTACATTTGCAATACTTTTACAAATTATCTACCTACAATGACATCAAATGTTAATGTATAATTTTCATTTCGCTTATAAATTGAAATTTAAATAAGTAGTAGGATAATTTTACTGAGATTAAATTTAATTAAAAAATATTATATATAAAATTTATGTTCAATAAATGTTTAAAAATCCAAAAAAACAAAAGGTGTAAAATTAAAATTTAAAAATTAGATAGTTATTCAGTACTACAGTGAATAACACAGCCCATTTTATCTTGTGTAGATCAGTTTTTTATTACGATTTGTTTATTATACTGCTTTATAATATAGTAGTACTCATTACAGACATTTTACTTTCAGTTATTTGGCTCCAAATCTCATTTAACCCCTTTATTGTTTGAAATTGTGTTATTTCTACGTGTGACAGTTAATAACCCCTTCACAAAAATATATAATTTATATGATCTGGAATACATCTTGTACCCATAATTTATTGATACAAACTTTGAACTTTTTTTCAATATTGAGGAATTCTGTTTACAGATTCGTTCTCAGCATAAAAAGTTCGTACGAATTTTAATGAAACTTTTTGATATTCAAAAATAAATCATTTTATGGGAAAACACACACATATATATATATGTATATATATAATGTGTGTTTGTTTGTTTGTTTGTCGGTCACGCTTTGATTAAAATGTGAAATTACAGAAGTCTAGCGAATACACGTAAGCACATGGTCAACCTGGGTAACCTGCATCGAGACGGTTCTGTTGGTACAGTGCCTTCGGTGAAAGACGCTGGGTAGCCGATTAAATCGACCGAAAACTATGCAGGTCGTTAAATTGTTACACCGATTTCAGATAATGACGATATTGATGATTCACACAAGGAATTTCTCGAAAATCTTTATGATAATACTAATAACATATTGATTCAATTGATAAATGACTATTTCTATTACTTATTTACTAATTATATTACTAAAAATCCATTTTGCATAAATTGGCAAAATTTCATTATCATCACGGTTTGTTTGACAAGCTCAAGTTTTACTATGATCATATATATGCTGATAAAATGCAAAATTTGTGGAGGAATAGGGAGTAAATACACGTAAGGTGGATGTTAATCTGCATAGCCCGCATCGAAACGGTTCTATCTGTCACTTTTTCGAAGAAGTATTGCTCTTGGACGCTAGAAATATCGAGCCGTGTGTTGTTTTCAGATGAAAGTCAATTTTAGCAATTCAAAAGTTCTAGTGACGTTTTGTCCTGTGATGTTTCGTCCATGTGATGTTTTGTCCTAGAGCCCTTTTTATCAAATGACAATTGACAGTCTCATACAGTTTGTTTGCGATAATGGAATACACTTTTAGTGTATTTAAATGCATTTTAGTAATTATATTAGAAAAATAAAAATTAGTAAATATTAGAAAACTTTTGGAAAAATCAAAATACACAAAAAATACAGATTCAGAAAAATTGAATAAATTACAAATATGAGTTTCATAGAATCCAAATCACGTAATAATGGGCTAGGGTCATAAGAATTAGAAAACTGATGGTATTATCTATATAATAATTAAAAATAAATGGTTGAATAAATTTATCTCCTAACATTTAATAGAATACAGATTTTTATCATTATTCATAACTTTTGCGACTGGAATGGTCTCAAAAACTAGCAATTGATATTCGCTCGAGGCCAATACGATCATTCGGGAGGGATTGATTTGGTTTGGTTTTCTTATGTTGAAGAAACTAAACGAAGCAAAATAATTTATCAATTTTTGTTTTTCTTCTCGAGTTAATGAACGGACCTCAAGTCTGGGTCATTTAAGGCTACTTATAAACTAATATTATATTTCGTAAAATAATATTGTTTAATTAGATACACAGCGTCCATCCTTGTTGAAAGCAAACCCACAGACAGTCCAATGGATAATGCTAATGTTTACATGTTAGTCGGTCATCAGGATTCATAAAATAGATATTTTCCTAGAAAAATCAGAGTACCTTAATCGTGGTCTGTTGAAAAATAAATGGACTATCGTTACCAATTGATTCATTTCTGCAACTATTGAGACTTTGTGCGAATTTCCTTCCTTCCGTCGTGAGTTTTCTGTTATGCAAATAAAATTGACCATTTCTTCTGATTTTGTTATCATTTTCCACTGTTTTCTCTACTTAATGGTTCACTGATCCACGATGATGATTACAATTATATGATTGACTATTTTCAATATTTTATTTTTTCTAACGAATAGTCTTTCTCGTAGATGTGTTTCAAAATATCACATATACAATTATCGATGGATTTTGTTTTCTTTTATGGAATTTTATAATTTTTGTATATACATATATTATGCGTATTTCGTGTGTGTGTGTAAATTTTTATTGTAATTGACTATTTTAAATAATAAATCGGAGGGTGTATTATGGAAATAATCATGTTTTCTTTGAATGTTGTCTTATTGATATACATTTATTCTTAAGCATTATTTGTTAATAAAAAATAAACACCACACTCCATCAGGTTCGTCAGTCATCGAATCTACATCTATTAATTAGTCATCTAAATATTTAGGCTTTTCTCCGAATGTGTTTCATTATGAAACTTTCATCGCGAAACACTGCACTCAACTAAATATAAATGTTCACAATACGATTTTAAATTTCGACAGAAAATGTCACAAAGATTTAAGCTATAATTCACTCAGTACAATGATTAATTAATCGTTCAGATAGTGAATTTTTTAACTTATTCCTGCGTTATCATCAGGATTACACATTTGTGCTAAATTTTAGCTCAATCTGACAAAGGAAAGAAAGCGAAAAACTATTCGTGCTATATGTATGATCTAAGTTAGTGGCCTCCAACCGCCGGTCTGCAATAGAATTCTACTGCTCCGTGTAAAACTGTTTTACTCTTTAAAAATCTTTTCACAATTTGAACTTTAAATCAGAATATAAAGTTGACAAAATTATAACTGAAGACAAGAATTTAGTTCAAAATAGGAAAATCATTTCAAAGTGAAACATCAATTCAATTTAAAATGAAAAAATTCTCAATTTAAAGTAAAAAGCCAATAATTGTAGAATTTATAAGTTTTATTGATAATTGTTTGAATTAGTGTAATTAATTTAGAATTTAAATTGTTTATTTTTACATTTTCAAATATAGGGGTTGAAAGTGTTACAGAATGAAACAGCATAAGATTGAAAGTTTTTGAAGCGCGGGTTTCGTCAAGAGGAATTACGTAGATACAAGTGACAAAGCAATCGGACAATGATGGTAGTGAAATTCATACAAGAAAGAAGCTGAGACAAATTTTTGTGCGACATTATGATTAAGAGTACCTGAAGTTCGGATCCATTATGGCACCAGAAAGTGAAATTTTACCTCGACCACTGCGTCATTTGGTTCTGAGATGTTGTACAATCATGACATAAAGCCATCAAAGCTTGGTCGACATTTGAATACGAAGCACCGATATCTTAAAATGAAACCACTGTCATTTTTTGAGTGACTCCGTAAAGATCAGTTAAGATCTTTAATGAAAGCCAAGACTGCTGATAAATCTCTCCTGAAAGCATTGTTCTATGGTGCTTTGAACATAGCAAAATGTAAAAAAGCATTCACAGTTGCTGAAAACTAATAAGACCGTGTCTCGTTGTGGTAGCAACTAAAATTCGGGGCTCTCAAGCTGCAGATAAACTGAAGATATTTCCTCTTTCTGATCACAAAATCCAAAGAAGAGTAGAGGAAATGACTGCAGATGTGGAAGAGCATGTGACCGAAGGAATTAAAATCTCACCATACTTTGATATCTACTTGGATGAATCTACAGACATCAGCAACTATGCCATTCTTCTCTGTTTCGTCCGGTATGAAGATGAACGAGATATCTAAGATATCTAAGAACTTCTGTGTCCTCGACTTGCTGGGCGCAAAACCAGCTTAGAGATATTTGGTGTTTTATCAGTTCATCTTGAAGAACATAACCTAGATTTAAGAAAGTGTGTTGGAGCATGCACAGATGGTGCTGCTAGCATGTGTGGATTGCATTCAGGTACATTGACAAAATTGAAGTAAGTGTCTCATTCACTCATTGTATGATCCATCGAGAACAACTAGCAGCAAAAAGGCTGTCTTCTGATTTAAGTATGATACTGAATGAGGTGGTGAAGATTGTGAATGAAATTCAAAGTCGATCTTTGAATTCTCGACTGTTTCAGATGCTGTGTGGCCATATGGATACCAGCAACTCATATTACATTCTGGAGTGAGGTGGTTGTCAAGAGGCAAGGCTCTTTCAAGATTATATGAATTGAGAGAAGAAATATAAGAATTTCTACATTTTCAATTTCTAGAAAATAAAGAATGGATTGCGAAGGTTGCTTAATTGGCTGATATATTCTCAATTCTCAATAATTTCAACTTGTCTCTCTCAGGAAGGATGACGAATATTTTCACACTTTGGAATAAGTTGGAAACATTAAAAAATAAACTGTTATTGTGGATGCAGTTCTTCACGAAAACAGAATTGCAGATGTTTACCTTTCTTTATGACTATTTGATGTCTACTGACTTAACCGAACAGTTATTTGCAGTATAGTAAGTCAGTATCTGCAGGCATTGGTTAAATACCTGTTATGGAAATTGGATCTATGTAATCACGCCAATAAATTAATTTACGTAGAAACGCGACCTGATTAGTACCGCGTTCTAGTAAAAACCGATACAGTGTTTGGTTGGTTTGATCACTGGGTCGATCGCGTCGGCAATCGCGATTCGTTTGAATATTTTAGAGATCTTATTTTTATTTTAAAAAGAACGCTTAATTGTCAACCATATTTGTTGAGCCCGCCTCATTCTATGCTGACATTTTTGAGTCTCAGACCATTTTATAAGATTCTGAGCCGCCAGGTTATAGGTAACCACCCTCAATCACTCTTCTAATCGCTGTACTCGATGCAACTCTCCATCTGACACCTACGAGTAGTGCCAGACTTCAAATTAACTTCAGGTTCAATCTAACATGAGTAGTCTCCGGTCAGAGGTGTTATGTTCGAGGGGGTTTGACGATATTCTCAACCTCCGTAGAGCTATAACAAAAAGGAGGAAGATTACAATCAAGTTAAATTGAAACCTTCCAACAAAACGAGATGATTAGAGAGACTTAGTTTTATTAAAGTAAAGCCTTCTTTATGATATTAAATAAGAAGTTTCAATTAATAATGAATAAAATAATTAGAAACTAAATGACAGCGATAAATTAAATAAGATTTATTTAGTATGTATAAATAAAGAATTACAGATAAAGAATTTACAACAATTCGAAAGTTCCTTAATGTGTGATGTGGGATTTTAGTAGTGGTCACAGTTCTTCGACAGCCGACCACGATATCAGAATTTTAAGGATAGTAAAAATTATTATTTTAAGAAATTAAATATATAATAATAAATTATTGATTTCAAAATATTTAGTTAAATAATAGAAATGTTATGGGATATTTAAGAGGTTCTCACCGAGAGCGAAATTTATTATCCTTGATTTAATTTATTCTCCTCAAACAACCTTCTTGATATCAAGTAATCAATTGATTCAGCAATTCTTTCACTGATAAATTTAAACGGTTTTATTCGAAAGCGCAAAAATCTTCTTGGCAAATAATTGGAAGTAGTCTTCTCAAATAACCGATTAGACGAGCAATATTATTCTTAGGGATACGACGTCTTCTCCCTTCTAGGCAAACTGAGCGATAGTTTTCTTGATAATTCTTCTTCAAAAAATAAGTAATATTCTTCTTGACGATGAGGTGTCCTCTCCTGAATTACTATTAAATTCTTCTTCATTAAAAATTTAGTACCTGAATTACTATTAAATTTTTCTTCAAAGTTATACTTTTGCGTGATCTATTTATATTAATTTTAAATTGTGTAGATCAATATGATCTATGAAGGCTAACTGCTTTAGTCAATTTTAAATTTACGTTGGCCGATTTTAACTTAAAGAATTTTTCTTCTGACCTTAAAAAATAATCATTCTGATCATTTTTCTTTATTTATTTATAATAGATATAATATTTGTAGTTAATTTTTTGTAAATTGTTTATAATAAGTATAATATTTTAATTAAATTTTAATATAATATTTATTCTTTTAAGAAAAACAATTTCAAATAACATCCTCGTATTATTTGCTTATGAGTAAATAACATATGCTAAAAAATACATTTATTACAATTTAATAAAAATAAACAATTCAACGCAAATTAAAAATAATCAATCCAAATAAACAAGTCAATAATTAAAGGCATAATATTTACAATCCCCAAAAGAGGCAACAGGTTCCAAAAGGTATGAATTGAAGAGGTAAACTATTTTTACAGAACATCTTCTTAATTTCCCGCCTAACGCAAATGAATGGTATACCGTTAAGGCCCATCACGCATCGCACTTAGGACATACACTACGAATTTTTGTAAAAGTTTATTATTGAGGTTACTACAAACATTTCATGATCATACCCAAACAATTTTATGTTTTACGTATCTTACATTACTCCGTATTAACACCATTCGTTCTACACCATCTAATAGTTTATTATTAGGTTTGGAGAGGAAGTTTCGCCGACCACAACAGTTTACGACCCTCCAGTTCAAGTGCCAGGTACGGCCCACAATGTCATCACCAGGACTTCCTATTTCCGATGATATACATATGTACAGTTATAACCAATCTATTAATGTCAATACTTATCTCTATGTTTTACTTTATTTATACCCCTTCATATTACAGTTATCTACATATCTAAATATTGATATATTGACTTTCCGAAAAACCCAATATTTTTCTTTCAAAGAATCTTAGCTGGTGTTTAATAAACTATGTTTAATAATTATTTTCCCCTTTTATATTTCTCTCTTAATAAAATTAACCTGATCTTGAAAAATGTTACGACAGCGACATTTTTATCGAACACATAACTCAAGGGAAACCATCCTTCACAGCCCACACCCCGTACGCACGAGACCTTTAGAGAAAATTGTGAAGATAGTCAAACTCGACTATCCTCGGTCCCGAGCGTGTTAGAGCGAAGAGCAGACGAAGGGTTCCCCTGGGTTCTGTTCCGTTTCCTGTCCGATTTTTTTTTCCTGCTCCGTTTCTTTTTCAGCCGATAAAATTATTTTCACCCTTGAAACCTTCTGAAAACAAAAATAGAAAGTTAACAGATTTTAATTAGATTAATTAAAAATTACCCAAAATGATTCAACGTGAATCATGACATCGTCAAAAACCCCGCCGAATAAACAATCAGTAGATTCTGACTGCACTCTGAACGGTAGCATAAACAGATAAACCGGATTGCCAGATAACCAGATGAGATCTGCCTATCTACAGATATCCTGAATAAACAAATGTCAGTTGTTAAGTACGAGGCATTCGAGAAATTACCTGATAAACATCGCAATATCCTGTACATTTCGAGATGTGGAACGACTCCTGTCAGCAATGATTGCAGATGTCGCATCCGCGAATCACGGATGTTGCAGATAGTAAATTCTGATAGAATAAATAACCAATCTTCAGGATGTCGTAGTGATTAGCTGAATAGATTGTCATGATTGAAGATCGGCGTGTGTTTACCTCCTTCTTGTCGTGCAAGCAGGACAGCGATGTACAGTCTCGAGATTATGCAGAGCGGATGCCCGAGTGTGTCGGGTGTTACATCAGGACGATATGGTATAAATACCCAATGTCTTTTCGCAAGTCTGGGCACACACACAATTCTGACACAATTTTTACACAGTTTTCTCTACTTTGATCTTACGACTTAAATTTGCAGTCTAATTTGGTAGTTTAATTTTACATCCACACTAAAAGTTTAACTCTACAACGCTATTATTTAATTTCGGAGGTACGGTTTATTCGTCATTTGTTGATTTTATTTATTCTCATTATTATTCTTATTTTATTTATTTCTTATTACTGATTTCGATTTCGAAGTTTTATTATTTTGTTTTATTTAATTCGTTGTTTAATTTCAAGATATAATTTGGATTAACGTTAATAAAAATTATCGGATGATTTGATCTTATTTAGATTCGTTCCTAAAGTTTTATATAATTGCCTTACATGTCTCATTTATGTCGTCCATGTTTATAATTTAACTCCAAAAATCAGATTGTTGAGATCGAATCAAACCGTCATGGGTATCGAGGTTGTCGATCCAGGTTGGCAGGAATACGACGACGGTTCGTTTCCGCGTCCAAGGAATCAAGAGGGAGGGTTCTTGGGTTCCGATGCGTTACCGAGTCGTACACGGGTCCTGTAAATAATTTATTTGGACTAGATTTATGTAAATAACTATAATTTATGGGAAAGACAATAATATTATAACCGTTTGAATTCAATTATTTTGTCACTATTTTTATTAATTTGGTTATGATTTTATATTTTACTGGATTGATTTGAGAATTAAATTCTTTTAGTAATACTTGGAGTTAACGGATTCAATTAATTTATTGTAATTTATTAAAAATTAAGATTTTACGTACTAAATTTTCTCAGACATTAATTTATAATTTTAGTAAATTTTCTTCAATGATCCTCCTTTAATAATGATTTCTAATTTGTAAAAATTTAATTCAATTGAAATTTCAAAATGAATAAATTTTCTACGAGATAAATGGCTGAATCAAACAAAGATAAATTTCCTGAGATAGATTTGCGAGATGGGAATTATTACCATAATGATTATGAGAGAAAACTAATGTGTATAAGGAGACTCTAAAGAACGAGCAACGGTCCTCTTTAGGACTATTATATGTGATATTGAGAAAGAAGCGGAGGAAGATTTATTTAAAAATCGTAGAAAGTGTATAAGAACTCAAGACAAGTATTAAAGTGAGAGTTGTAATAATAAATTGTCAGAGTCACAGGCGTGAATTATCATTAGGGTATTAATCGAGAGGGAATCAATACGATTTTAACGCTTAATGTTTTCTAAAATTATTATTTAATTTTTTTTCAATTCCGTTTTGTCGATTAGTGTTATTGGTATTTAATTATACGAACTTAATACAACATTAGATTTAGCTTATGTTTTCCAATGTGATTATTTTACGAATTATTTAAATTGATTTTCAAGTGAACAGAATAAAGTTGAATCTTGAATGATGGTACAAATAAGTGTTATAAATGTTTTAACGATCGTAACTATAAATATTTGAAATGTTTGAAGCGCCACATGTCGTTTTTCTTTCACTGAACAATAATTTTAGTAATAAATAAAGTAACAAGTCGTAAAATCATTGCCGCTGTTACGCACATACAAACAAATAGAGATAGACAAATATCATCGAACATAACATAGTGAAATATGAATGCAATTGAGCACGAAATAAATATAAACATAATTCGAGATTTCATTAAGGCAAAGAACCCTTTTGAGGTGATGCAGGCTGACCGTAGCATGCAAGGGGCACGCGGACAGACTGACGTTTATCTCCTTGGGGCTCTCTTTTTTATATCTAAATAGTTAATTGATGTAATCGGGGATACAAGCTTTAGTCAGAAGCAGTATCTACCCCTCCAGAAGCTGAGTTACCAGTCGGGCCATATTCGATACTTGTAAAGAACCAGAGGGCACTCCGACTTTCACACAACCTGTTGATGTGGGCGGAGGAGACGTGTCTGTTCCCCACGAGTGTAATGACAAGATACTGGAACATAAATTACATGATAGAGTTGCCGTTGAACTCTAAAAACGAATGGGGGCTCAGAGCTTGCAAAAATGTTGTCAAGAGGAGGGAACACCACAAAAAGAAATACACACACTCCTTGTTGAGCTAAAAAGACATGTTAGAAAATATTGTAGACGATGTTAAAATGAAACAAATAATTTAATAAATATTTCACAAATACGAACTATCGGAATTTATGTCAATTTTATTGCAATTTACTTTACTAAAATTCGATAGTTCAAAGATAAAATATAAACATATACACATTCCATCTTATGATAAAGGAATAATCTTGAAAATATCATAAACGATTTGAAATAAAGTATAAAAATATTGTACCGCGAAACCATGATAAACTAGAATTTAAGTTAAATTAGAATGAAACCTGTAACCTTAAAATTATTAAGCATTACGAAAACTAAAATTAATTGAGATTTAATCAAATAAAATTATTTAAGAATAAAATAATCTTGAGTACCCTTTAAGGAACTAATAGATATCTGTATTTATGAGCCGATTCGTACAAAGATACGAACGGATCTCGTCACTACGATTTGAGTGTACATCACATGAAGAGGTTATTGGAAATGTATGGTGTGAAGGACTCATGTGAAAAGTTCATCCTTTAAATATTTGAATAAATAATTTTTTATAAATAATATTTGAAATAAGTAAATATTTAAAATCAAAAGTTTTCTAAACTTTTCTAAACTAAAATCAAAAGTTTTTCTAATAATGTAAAAAATATCGTAATTAATTTTAAAAAGTTATTTTCGAGAATAATCGAATTTTATTTGTAGGGTTAAAAAAAACTTAAAATGAAATTAATTGGGAAATAATGGATTTTTAACAATTGATTAAAAAAATATATATAAATACAATGATAAAATAGGTTGTAATAATTGTAAAAGTTATTCTAAATAATTTTGTAAAAAAATTTTAATTAAGACTTTTATCATTAACGTATCATAAAAATAATAAAATTTATAAATATTGAAAAAAAATAAAACATTAAAATCTTTATTAATTAGAAATGTTTCAAAAAAAAGAGAAATATGTGCTCCCCTTTAAAACAACACTTTCGAAAGCTCAGAGCCCCCATCCGCTTTTAGAGTTAAACGGCAACTCTGTTACAAACTCAATCAATTTCAATTCAAGCTTGGGGAGCCAACGCGCCTCCTTTGTTCACATCAACAAGTTGTGTGCACATTGGAGCGCCTTCGGGTTCTTGACCAGTACCGAGGGTGACCCGACTGGTAGCTCAGCTTCTGGAGGGGTAGATATGAACTTTATTTATGCTTATTACGAATCCATTTTATTTCCCTACAACGAACAAAGACACCCTAGAGCCACAAGTGACGGTCAGCCCACGTGCCCCTGTGCATGCTATGGGCCGCCTGCACCGTCTCTCTAGACCCTCTGTCCGTCTGGTTATTATCCACTTGTTGTAATAATGAAGTAAGTAATTACTGAAGATACGCAAAATATTTATAATCTGATGTCCTTTTCAGATCTTCCTTATCTTGGATTTTAGATTTTTAATCAACATGGAAATAAGTAGTTTGGCATTAAACGAAACGCAACCA
>MQRK01226601.1:9552-23855 GCA_001938485.1 Girardia tigrina
TTTATATTTAGAATTTTAAAATCTGGTTTATGTAACTGAAATATTGTTCCTCATAAATTTGTTTGAATAATGAAAGTTGTATTAGAAATAAAGTTTGCGAATAATGACTTTGGATTTTACTCACGAACCCAATAGTTATATTTAGCTAACCTTGAATTATTTATTTGATTTTTTGAATAATTCAGTTTTTTCATTATTTAATAGACATTTTGTTTACTTTAGACATGGGCAAAAAGTGTGAAAAAAATGGTATTAGTCAACTAAAATTGCTCTAATCAAATCACTTGTCGATGAACAAACATATTCAGTGAGATAAATTGCTGCCTTGAATTTGGTTGTGGGAGTTGGTCTTGTTTCCTCTCAACCACGTTTTCGGAGACTGAAATTTCCTCAAAAGGTAATGTTTTAACGCTGCATATATAAATAATATATATAATATAATATAATATAATATAATAAATTAATAAATAAATAATTTTTGGATAAATAATATGTTCTTATGCTAGTGTTTCGAATAATATTAAACGCACTGTACATTGTGTTAGTTTAATATTGCTGTGGTGGGGATTGACTTGATAATGAGATTTTTCGTCTTCGTTTTATCCTTTGTATATAGATTTAACTTTTTGATGTATATTTATGTAATTTATGTGCATTTATGTCAGCTTTAAAAGGATAACTGTTTGCAGCGTTAACTTCTTCAAAATTTAAATCTATAAAAACAAATATTTATGGTACTAAAATTCGAAATTCTGCCGTTTTTAAAATTATCACAACTTTATTTGAATATTTAAACTGAGTTCTTTGATGCCAAGATAATGTTGGAGGGAGCCAATCAAGCATTAGTTAAAGGTTTATCAGAATTTTACTGACAATTTTAAAGAGGCCTTCTCATTTATCCTGGTATTTATTTCTAATCTCTTTTTTAATCCACACTTCCTCTCCTATCTTGAAAGTATGCAAGATTATTTGAATATAATCTTGTTATATGTATTTTATTTTCTTTATGCCTTCTCTATCTACTTTGTTATCTTCGAACCATTCGAACTTGTTTAGTGTTCTTTTGAACAATACTTCTGCTGGACTCACTTCAATTTATTAATGGATTTATTAATGGATTATTAATGGATTAAGAGTGAATTTCATATCTGTGAGGAATGTTATGAATTGTTTGTTGATATTGTGCATGTAGAATGTTGATTCAGATTGTGTTTCTCCTATCAAATGGATGATTGGTATTTTCATTGATTCCTAATAATTAAAAATAATTTAATTTTAAAGTAAAAAGATTTAAAATAATTTTTAATGTAATTTAAAATTTTAATATATATTAATTTAATATGTACTTTTTTTAATGTTTAGATTTAATTTTAACCAATTAGAATCTTTATAATTAATAATTTTTAATAAATGCTTAATGAAGGAATAAATTTTCATTTTAATAAATGAAAAAAATAGTATTAAATTAGAAATATATTGATCAAGAAAAATGTCAAATAGTGAATGCGCTTGAGATATTAATAAATGTTTAAAACTCATATTAAGGTTGTCAATAATATCCAATAGTAACATTACCCAATTTGTATTATTTCTATCTTTTATTGTCGCATTATTATATTCTATTATTTTCGGAACTGCCATTCGATCCTGGTATTTGTATTGTGGTGCTATGTGCCAGACAACTTAAACTCAGCTTCTACTTTTTTACGACATCTGAAATATTCCTTAATTCAAAGCTCTTTCCTCAAATTAACATGAATTTCCTTGAGGGATTTAAATCTTAAAATACAGTTATTTATGACTTTGTCTGTTCTTGTTTTGTAATCAATTTTAGCACTCTGTGTTAATAAAAATGTTTGCTGAAAGTGTTCGGCGATCGCAATTATGTATCTTTCTCCGTCGTGCCTCTTTCCGAGTTCGAAAATATTAACAAAAATTTTAAAAAGTCATTTTTTCCGGATAGATTTTCCTTGTATCTCGTTTGTCTTAGTATCAAACGTTTTCGTTTTCTGTCATGAAACGCATCTTTCCACAGCTGCCTTTACTATACTTATTTTATCGGTGATATCATAATTGTTACTAATATATTTATATATATTTCAGATATTCCGTGGCACAGTAACTGGTGTTCATGGTTTATAAATTCGATTCTCTTTTTTTTGTGGCATTTATATTTTACCATCCATAATATATAGTGTTCGTTTACTAAATTTGGATTTGCAGTTTCTGTATTCTCTTTTATTTTGTCTTCCCTCACTATTTCTTGATACCATATAATTCCTCTGAGGCAATACAACACCAATTGTTTCGAAACTAGCATCCTTATCAAAAATAAAATCTTTTCTATAATCTAGGAATGTTCTAAAATGTTCAATGCATTAGACTTCTTTCCGGAAGAACTTACACTTCAGGATTCAATCTTAATATATCCTTACCAATTATTTGGATAACTCATCCAAGAACTTCTTTGTGTTCTTATAAAGTCTCTGTGACAACTAGTATATCATCAAAATATATCAAAACGCTAATCTCAATTGTAGACAGTATCTTTGTCGAAACTTCCTGGAATGTAACGATGGCTGCTGCTTTATCAAACAGCATTCTGGTAAAGCGAAATTTTCCTGACTTGGTAGAAAAATTTTTTTTTGAGTTTTAATCTAACTCTTCTTAATCAAGATCTATTGTGCTAAAGTATTTTAAAACATATAATAAGTCTAACATTTCTTCTTCATTAGGCACAGGGAATGTCTTTCTTGATATAATTTAATTGTCTGAAGTCTATACAGAGCTTTTGCTATTTCTTTCTTCCAGACGTACACAATCGTTGTGTTCCCTTTGAGCTGCACTGTCTTATAATATCATTTTCTTGTAAATTTTTTATCGTTTTTGTTAACGTGCTTCTTAAATGAACCGGTTGTCTGTGAGGCTTAATGTTTACTAGTGAACCCTTGGTTACGATCTTATATTTATTCAGCTTAGTGCAATATATATTCCAATTATCTGCCCTAAATAAATGTTTGCATTTAAGAATAATTTTGAAAGATTGGATGATTTCTTTAGTTTTAATATTTCTACTGCTCTTTTCATTCTATTTTTATCTGAATTTTGCCACTAAAGTTTGTTTCCCTTTCCCATATATATGATTCGTATCTTCCGTGTTGATCTATTTCAATTCTAGCTATAACTTTTTCTGCATATATATTCACCGATTGATTCGAGAATTTTGTTTCTTATAAATATAAATGTCCCTTTTCCTTTTCTTGCACAAACTGTTACAACTAATTTCCCTTAATCATAACTTTCATTTTTTTCTATCATTTGCACATTTCAACTTTATTTCTACGACTCAAATTTTACAACACGAAATTTTTCAAATATCAAGTAAGAATTCTATCTTCGTTCCCAAGATGTCGACATCCTATATGCATGAATTTTAATTGAACAGTGGTTTTCAACCAGCGTAACGCGGAACCTTATTACGGTTCCCCCAATACACTCCAGTGGTTCCACAATTTCCAAATTAGAACAATGAACTAATGAACATTTTATTATTATTATTATTATTATTTATTGATTAAACATACAAAACTTAACATAATTAAATTGAGTGCATTTTTATACATGGTTAAAAAGGAACATCCTTCAATTGTCCAGAAAGCGCTATGACTTTTTTATGCAAATTTAAACTTCACATCACTGCCAGTGGCAGATGAACTTTGTGAGACTGTCAGAAACACGACCGAATCTTGCAGATGTGCAAGAAATACCAGGCTCAGATTTCCCACTGAGTTTTTGATAAGAATAAATTTAGTCTTTTCAAACATGTACGATTTTGTTCTAACTTCATCAGCAAACATTTACAATGCAGTAAACATAAATATATATGTATTTCATTTTAGTTTTCTGCATAAGACAATTATATTATTGCACTGAGGTGCATCGAGCTAGAGGAATGTTTCCGTGGGGTTCCGCTCCAGCAAAACGGTTAAATTCCACTGCACTAGACAAACTACTGCTATTATACTTATCAATTGTACATTTGGCTATAATATTGTTATTGATGGAAAATTAACTATTTTTACATTTATGATTGAATTCAAAATTGCATAATCTAAGGCTTCAACCGACTCCCATGCGGTTGGACACTACTCGTTCAGGATCATTTTATTAGGATCTCTCATCTCAACTTCTTTCATGATCTCTTTATCATTGCAGCAGTACGAGCAGTAACTCCTTATCTAATTCGGCTTCTTTCCCTTTCTATGTTACTTATTTCTTAGTTCATTTAGCAATATAGCATTTGAAGTAGTCTTCCTCTGATTCAGAACCTTGCCGGTAATCAATAATTTCCTCCAGATATTCAAACCTGGAGCTCATCTTGTTGTATGCTTGTTGCAATCAATCATCAAAGTTCTTCGCACCTACGTTTACTTCCTCATATTCCTTAATTGCATTGTCATCTAAAATTGTCTTCACTGTTACCTTTTCATTGGTATTTGGTATTGGTATTTTTCATTGGTACCATCAAAATATCTGCAAAATTTTCGTATAAAAATTTCGATATTTTCTCCTTTCTTGAAACGATCTGAAACTGATCATACAAGGATGATCTCTGAGGTTATGGTCATCATGTGAAGAAAACTGTTTGCAGTGCAAAAGTCATCAAAATGAGAATCCTTAAACGCAAAAAAATATAGATTGATTGTTTTGAATCTGTTCATGCTTTAGGAATATAGAGAAATATATAATTAAATTTTACTTATTTTCCTTTTTCTATACATTAACTGAAAGGATATCAAGTTTAATTTATTATATAAGGTAATAGACAAAATTTCCTTATATATATATATATCAAATAATAGGAATAGTTTCTTTATTGTATTTATTGTTTACTACTTTTTATTGACAATTTAAGTATCATTCTTATTTTATATCCTTTCAGAAAAACTTATTTTAAAAGCTTTACATTTTAATAAATGGAAGCAGTGATACGAAACTTTAATTAAGTTCATTCAAAAACACAAATATTTCTATTTTGAGAAATAAATGTCAATTATATTTGGAAAAAATATTTTCCATTTGTCATTATTATCATTTCTTACGAATCTCCATTAAACCGTCTTTATATTCCTTCACGGGAAACCAACGTTTGTACATCTTTTCACTAAAAAATAATTAAAAGTAATTAATAGAATAATTAATTCTGGAACAATTAATTCGATTAGAATAACAAAAATTTAAAAAAATGTAACGATCAAAAGTATAATAAATATAATTTAAAATAATAAATATAATTTAAAATAATAAATATAATTTAAAATAATAAATATAATTTAAAATTACAAGAATAATGAGAACATTATTTTGATAACTTTTACGATACAAGTGTAGTTGTTTATGGTTTGGGTAGGGATCTGGTTTATGTTTTGGCTGACCCCGGTATATGGACATGCTTGAAGAGTCTTGCTTCTCGGGGGGAAAGGAAAATTTTGGGGGAATCATAGATACATTTTCCAAGACGGATTGTCGATGCAAAAGACGCTTTTCAAAAAATTATTTGTGATAACTGTCTCATTTCATTAAAGGTGACCCCAACTGGAGAAGCATTATCATGCTAAACAGACTTGAACCCTTTCGTGTATTCAGAAAAAAATATCTTTATAAAGATATCTAAAGCCCAAAAAGGGAAAACGAGTTGATTAATCTCTCTTTTATTTTCTTTTAAAATATATAAAGATCAATTTTTAAATTACTGTTACTTCAAAAATAAAGAAGTTTTTTTACATAATTTTGATTAAATAACTTTGTAAAATATATAATACTATTAGCATTTTAATCTTATATAATTAAAAAACATTTTTCTATTATTTATTTTGTATTCTTTAAATGATTTTTTATAACAAAAAAATTATGAAAATTACAAAAAATATATAAAGAAATTAAATGTCATAAAATTATTAATCTTTTTTACAAATATTTATCATTTATTATTCAATATGAATTTATAATATTTAAATATAATTCATTATCAATAAAAATCATTTAAAATAATAATAATACTTATTTTCATTCAATAATCTATACATAATTCTTTCCAAAGATTTTGGAGAATGTAATTCTCCGTACCCGTCTCTGATAGCAAGGGTAATGAAGAAGACACAGACTAAAATAAAATAAATAATTTATTTATAAAATATAAATTAATTGTAAATTATTTCGTAAAACAAAATAACAAACAAATTAATCAGTATATTTTTTTTGGTTTTGTTTCAAATTATTTGATAATAAAAATATTTTATAATTTGTAATGAATAAAAATTACTTCTGTAATAATTTTTTTCCAAACATTGTTTAATTACTTAAAATAATAATTAAATTACGGAAGTAACTTTTTTACTATGACATTTATATTATTTGATAATATAAAACTATGAAATCAAATAATAATTTATTATTTTACCAAGGGTTAACACTTACTAGATAATATATGATTAAGCTTCATTTAAAAAAAATTATATTAATTAATTAAAAAATTATTTTATATATCTTTTGTCTCCAATCAAAATCTAAACCAATAATAATGTTACTGTTTGGAAACGGTTAAAGAAGTTATTTAACGTTTAATTGGATATTTTATTATTTCTCAATCAAAAATATTTTGAAAAAAATAATATTTATAAATTAATAAATAATATTAAAATTCGAATATGATATAATAGTAAAAAATATAAAAAACAATGACTTTTTATAACTTTAATATACATGTTGTATAATTATAAAAGAATTCAAAATTCCTCTTTACTAAATTAAAAATAATAATTAACATATATTATGATGACAATACATTAAAGATAAGGCATCTGAGAATAGTAAGTTTTAAATAGTTATAATGTCTTAACAAAAACAGTAAATTATATTAATAAATGTTGAATTGGTATTAATGTCTTTATAACTCATATATTAATTATAATTTTTACAATTCTTTTACTATAATAATATTATATTATTTTATTTTACTATTATATTATTTTACTATTATAATCTCGAACTGTCATACAGTTTAAAATGTAAAATTTTTAGAATTATTATTTTTGATTAAATTTTATAATTATTTTAATTGCTTTTTTTAAATAAAGTTTTAAAATACATCTTTTTTTTAAAATCGCTGTTATAAGTACCTAAATTTCTTTGTTTTTTTTAATTTTCCCTTAGAATATTTATGTAATATTAAAGGTTTTGTTATTCGCGTCATAAAAGATATAAGAACATTTTAAATTCCAAACTTAGATCTTACTGAATCTGGTTGCAGCAAGAAAAGGAAGTTGGGGGAACGTAATTACAAAGAGGTAATTACTTCTAAATCTAGGTCTAATGACGATAATATCTATAAGCAACTGTCAAGCATTACTGAATCTGACCATAATTGCGATATTGGATTTTATATTGGTTCAAAATCAATGCCTATTTCTTTTGAACTTGGACATCAGTTATTGAAGAATGTTTTCGGACCAACAAAAATTTAAATTTCAAAAAAGAAACAATTAAAAAAACCGAAGTTTTAGGCGTACTTGCCTTTCTATGTACTCGCAAATACTTATTCACCAAAACTAAAAGGAGGCCTCTACATTGATTGTGTTTTGTTACCCCAAAACGTTCATAGTGGTTTTCTATGTGTATTTATTGCGTCGGCTTTTTCAAAGTATGAACGTTTTCATGGATATGCAAAAAGCCATAGAAAAGAAAGATCTCAACAAGACGCTCAAACTATTATGGATATAAAGAATGCAGTAAAGAATTGCAGTAAGGATATTTTATGACAACTTGATAATTCTATACAAACAACTGTTCTGGAGAATAGAAACAAATTATATCAGATTTTCTCACCAGTCATATTTTGAGTTATGAATGACTTAGCTCTGAGAGGAAACGAAAGTTTATTAGGAAATGTGCCAGATTTGTTTTCTTTTCAAAAAGAAGCTAGTCATAACGCATTAAAATGCCTTTAGAAACAGCTCCTTGTAATGCTCGTTATACATCTCACATGACGCAAAATGAACTAATTAATACATGTAAAATATCCTTCATAAAGATATTTTTTCGGCTGTCAATAACTCAATTGACTTTTCCCTTTTAGCAGATGAAACTGGAGTTATATCATGAAATAAACAACTATAGATAAGTGTGTGATTTTTTTAGACAATTGAAGGAAAATATGTAAGAAGAGAAGAATTTATAGAATTTATCCTTTTAGAAAATATGAATGCTTCTACAATTGCCTATTCGATTTTAAGTCAATGCAAAATCTTTTGTCTCCATCTAGACAAATTATTAGGACAGGTTAATGATGGATAATCTCCCATGGTTGGAAAATATAATGGTATTCAAGCGATTATTATAAAAAGACTCCTAAAGCTGCCTTTGTTCATTGCGCCTCTCACATGCTTAATGAAGTAGTCAATTATCTCATTTTGGTTTATGAGGTTAGAAAAACTATAGCAACTATTAAAGCTGTAATCATTTTCTTTCGTGGAAGTTCTTTAAGAAAATCGTTAGATCCAAACATATCTTCATTTTGAGAAACTCGTGAAACAAGTAAATACAAGAGTATTAAGATATTTTTGAAAATTTTTAATAACTTTGAATCTTTGGAAACGACATATAATGACAATAATAGACAGACAGCTCATCAATCCTATTGTTCGTGCCATTCATCAACATTTTTTATTTTGTTTAAAAATAATTTCTTCATATACGTCAGTACTTGAACCTATTACACAAATATTTCAAAAAAAACATTTAGATATTGTTCAAGTACAAGGCCATGTACAGAAGCTTTCAACATTATTTAATCTCCACAGGGCAGATACCAAGATTTATTTTCGAACTTATATTTTTAACAAGGTAACTACGCTAGCAAACCAATTAAATATTGAACTTGCTTTGCCACGATAGTGCAACAAACAGAAACATCGGAATAATCCAGGATCATCAAATTCGGAAGATTATTTTGCCAAACAATATTTTTAGCATAATTAATTCTCTGAAAGACCACTTTTCTGAAAATAATTCTTCTGAGTTCAAACTTTTCTCATTACATCCAATTCAAACTAATAACCTCAATCGTCAAATGTATGTTGAAAAAAAGAGTGTTATAAATAATACAGACAATATTGAAAATTTCGAAAATGAAGCAATGATGTGGTATTCTACATTAGAAAACTTAAAAGTATGTAATTTGTACACCCGAAATATCGACTCTGAATCTATTAAATTGTTAAATTTTAACTTTTACTGAACCGACTTTTAATGACCTCAGTCCAGATATATTCCATGATAAAATTCTATAATAATAATGTTTGTGGATAATTATATAAATCCAAATAAAAAAGTAATAGATTATAATATTTCTTTTTACACTTAGTTTATCTTTTACTTCAAAATTTATTATTCTTTTTATAAATATTTGAATTATGCATTGATCGGATAATTTTAGTTTTCAATGTTTATTATACGTATGTAGTAATTTTATCTGTCTTTTGTCGTTCTTTTGTCATCTTCCCATCCTAACTCTAATAATGTCCGCATGATGAAAAGATAACTTTGAAGCAGATACAACACTAGAAAGAAAGCAAGTAAATTCGTTTTTATATGGAGAAAAAAGAACAATTTGTGAAATAAAAATATCAATAGGTTTATTAAATGATTTTTTTTCAAATAAAAATACAAAACGGTATAATATAGTGTACTTTTGAAAGTTATATGTTTTTGGTAACACTCACTCCTCACAGCATGCTTTCAGAGAGGCTTGTTTCTTTATACAACTTGAACGTTTCAGTCACTTGCAGAAGAATTTCAGCTGAGACTCGCAAAGCTCGCATTGATGATCGCAATGTCAATACATTGGGGCATGTCTGTTTAATCCTCGCAGGTCTATTGGCTCAGTTCTTGTGGGTGAAAGAAAGGCGAGAAAGAAACCAAACCTTGGGTATTTTTTCAGAAAGAGACTTTGTTGCTAATTCTTTTTTTAAGTAAGATGTGTTGAAGTGTTGCGTAATATAACTCGTGTTCAACTGTAGGTAAAATGGTATGGGTTGCATCATTTGTGTATTTTCTTCTTTAAATCCTCTCATCCTATAAAATATTAAGCCTGAGGCTTTTTGAAAGACACTCCCCCCATGTGGGGATTTACATGCCTAAGCTCCATCGGCGAACCGGCTTCACAACACCCCTCATCAAGATTAGAAACATTGGATCATCGCGATACAGTCCACCACACGACTGTAGGGTCACGACTCCTTACAGCCTAACACTCAGCTTTTTGAAGCTAAGCCTTCAAAATATTGGTTTGCTAGTTTAATATCAATACTTCGGCTGCCGACTTTTCAAACAGCAAAAGGCTCGGCTCAGGACGCTTTAGCATAGAGAAGAGAGCTTTAGTTACCCAGGGAAACCACACGGAGGTACATCCAATCTGGCCTTGCACTCAGAGATCCCTGATTTTCTTCTTTTAAATCTGAGAACACTTGATAAAGAAACTGTGTGGAATAGGAAAAGACATAAAAAAGAAAAAAAACTATTTTCATCTGCAACAAAAAAGTTACTGTTACGTGACCATGCCAGATTACTTGTGATCCCTGTGAATATTTTTAAAAAAAGGCCTTGTCGTATATATATACGTACTTTTACAATAAAGGACAACAAGAGCTAATAAGGAAATTAATACTTTTATTGTCGTATTAATTAATAAAATTGTAAAAAGAAAACTATTTCAATTATTTATTTAAGTACAATTTAAACTATATAATTTTGGCAAAAACAAAAATAAATATAATATTGCTTCAATCAAACTATTTTAATAATTAAATCGAAATGACAATGTCATTAACACTCTTTTTCAAGCTTATTTCTTGGATAACAATCTTGAGCATATGCAGCTCGCGGCAACCTCCTTCTCCAATAAATTACCGTATTTTAATTAAAGATAAAGAAATTGTGGTAACGTACGGAGGGAAACAATCATAATTTATGGGAAAACATCATTAGCTTATTCAGTGACTAGAAACTTTGAATTTATTTACTTTGAAACATTATCACCAAATTTCATTCAAATTTTATTTTTCTTTAACATTAAAATTAAAATTTAATTTCAATACTCAATGATAATTTGTTAATTATTGAAAAAAAGAAAGGTTATTTTTCCAACTAAGTTTTTTTTATAAAAACATCAATTTAATTTTGTAATGGAAAAGAAAGAATAACAAGCCATTTTGACCATATTAATTTATCCTGTTGGCTTTTATGAATAAAAACCTAATCACGCCACTTGTAAAATAAATTTTTAATTATGACAATTAATTTCGACGGTATAACCGTCATCGTCAGGTATCAAGAAAAAAATTAGTTTTAAATCTGCTTATATAGGCAAGCAGTGATTTTGTCATCAATGGATTATTATGTCATCTAAACACGCTCAATAGGGTTTTTGAGAGACCCGTTTGCACATTAATCTTAAGATCTAAAGATCTCATATACAGTGCTTCACAGGCCACCCTCTCCCAATAGATTTTAAAACGAGTACACAGAATTTTAAAATTGTGAGGAATATTTTGAATGGTGCTTATTGTATGTTGTTTTAGGATTGTGCTTCTCCCACTCAGATGGAAGATTGATATTTTAAATATTTTAAAACGTCGAAATATTTGGATCTTGTTAAAAATATGCCCCCAGGGGCATATTTTTTAGTTGTGTAATTTTAGGGGCGTACTTTTTAGGTGTGTAATTTTAGGGGCGTACTTTTTAGTTGTGTAATTTTAGGGGCGTACTTTTTAGTTGTGTAATTATAGCTCATTATAGATACATCTTATTTATTTTAATATTCATAAATATTTTTTGGATCATATCACCTAGTACGTATGAAACAATCATAAGAGGACTAATGAATGCTGATTTACAAGACACGATAGCCTTTTTTAAAACAAAGGGGATTTTGAAATCATCAATGAAGTGTGGCAGTTGCGGCGAGGTAATGAACTGGACAGCTAAGCAAAATGTTATAGACCAATATGTCTGGAAATGCCAAAATAAGAGGTGTTCAAAATACAAAACAACTTTGTCAATTAGAACTAATTCTTTTTTGGGCATTTCCAGAATCAGTCTTCAAACATGGATAGATTTGCTCTACAGATGTAGCAATGAGGAATCAATTGTGGCGATTCAACGGTCTTTGACTGTATCAACGCCCACCCTTATTAAAATATTCAAAACCATAGGAAAATGCATTTTTGAATACTTTGAAGCTAATCCTGTAAGACTGGGCGGCGAAAATGTAATATGTCAAATCGATGAAAGTCTTTTTTGCCACAAACAAAAATATCATCGTGGCAGAGTTGCTAACCATCAGGTATGGGTATTTTGTATCGTAGATACATCTTTTACTCCGGTGAGAGGCATAATGCGAGTGGTTTCAAATAGGTCTGCGGCTATTTTGATACCCATTATCTGTGAAGTAATATTGCCGGGTACAGCTATTCACAGTGATGAATGGACAGCATATTCCAATTTAAATGCTCTAGGATATGATCATGGTACAGTTAATCATTCGATTAATTTTGTAGATCCTAGAACCGGGATTCACACACAAAATGTTGAATCTTATTGGAATAAAAACAAAACACGGTGCAAGAAAATGACAGGAGTCAAAAAAGAATTTTTGCAGGATTACCTTAATGAGTTTATGTGGCGAGACAACATTTCTGGAGATTCTTTTGAAAAATTGTTGAATTTATTGAAAAATTACTTTAATGATGAATAAATTTCATAATTTTGTATTGTGTTTTTATTGTATTTATTACACGGGGGCATATTTTTTAGTTGTGTAATTTCAGGGGCATACTTTTTAGTTGTGTAATTTTAGGGGCGTACTTTTTAGTTGTGTAATTTTAGGGACGTACTTTTTAGTTGTGTAATTTTAGGGGCGTACTTTTAACATGATCCAAATATTTATTCAATTTTAAAATTTAAATAACTTACTTTAAAATTAAATTAATATATCATAAATAATATATTTAAAACATTTTTTAAAATAATTAAAATTATTTTTGTAATTTATATTATAAATAATTTTGAAATCAAATTATAAATAAATTGTAATTTAAATTTTTTTAAATAATAATAGGTTTAGAAATAGAATTAAACTTATCAATTAAGAACAATGACTATCGATGAAAGTTTTATGGAGAATTTGCCTAGAGTCGGATTCAAATTGTGATATAAATAAATGTATGAAATATCCAATTAGTGCTCTTAATAAAAATCGTTTATTTTTATATTTTAGTTCGAATTACAACCCTTTCTGTGTTCTGCAATATTACTCCCATCCACATTTCGACAATGTTTTTGGATTCTCCTACAAAGATGACAGGACGTCTCTCCAATGTATTTGACAATACACCCATTACATGTAAATTTATATCAGTCATCCGAACATAATCCAAGTGGGGTTGGAGATTTATTACAAAATACATTTTGGATTTTATATGTTTGTGATATTATTTTTATTATTAAATTATTAAATTAAATGCATTATTTACACATTTTAAAATTGAACTTATAAATTGACCATCCAATAAGTAAGTTAACATCCCATTGGCCACACCCACTTCGTGTTGATTGTAAAAATATTTTTTTTCAACGTTACATATTTAATTATATAAAAATTTTAATTTTTACATATTTAATATAACCTTCTTTCAAAAATTTTCTTAACATTTTTAATTCATAACACAAATAATGACCTATTAAACAATATAAAAAACTGTTTGGTTACAGGTTTTTGACTATTAATTATAACAGTTAACAGAAAACGCTAATAATTTCATTTCCTGGTGCTAAATTGTTCATACTACAATAAATTTATTCTACATAATAGGTTCTGTCAAATTGACCTCACTTGGTAGTTAAAGGTGCACCTTTCTCATCTATTTTTACCACGTYTTTATTAGCTTGCTTTCTTGTCTGTTTGTCTGTTTGTCTGTCTGGAACAAAATCTGGCGATTGATTTTTCGACCACTTTCAGTCATCCAATTGAGCTGAATTTTTTTATACAGGCTTGCTTCCGATGACAATACAATATTATAAAAAATATTTTGAAAAAAAATAATTTTTTCTAATTTGTTTTGCAAAAAGCCACTTACGATTATCTACAAATTTATACACTGTATTAAATAGCAATCTTTTCGTTTATTTTCATGAATGAAGTTTTATACAGGCTTGCTTCCGATGACAATACAATGTGATAAAAGAAA
>MQRK01226601.1:30740-42758 GCA_001938485.1 Girardia tigrina
AAGAGTAGCTTCTGCCATGTCTACCAGCAAAAATAAAATTATGTAATTATAACACACAAAAAGATATGGTGTCTATATTACGTGTTCTCAAATAGCTGCCGCACCCTGTATATCTTGAATTGTTACAAGAGAAGTTATTGATAGTTATGCAAACATCTCAGTGTGATAAATTTCAACACGACGGTGCTCCAGTAAATAATTCAAAGTGTGAGCTTAAATGGCTACAACAAAACCGCTTGTAGGTACTTGGCCCCCGGCCTGACAGTTCATCTGACCTTAATTCTATAGATTACTGTAGGGCGATACTCAAAAAGAAGGTATCTGCATTTCGACCGACATCTAGGATCGATTTGAAAGAAAAAATCACTGAAGTATGGTGCAGCAAAATCACACCTGAGAATTGTTTGGCATTACTGAATTGCATGCCAAATCGCTTGACGGCTGTGATTGCTGCCACCGGTGGCCCTACAAAATATTAATATGTCAAAGGTTGGAATTGTTGTTTTTTGTTGTATACCCCCTATTTCGTGCAAAAATTATAACATCAAATGCGAGTCTTTACCTGTCTTTCGCCAAAACAATATGTTTTCCAAAGAATTGTATATTATGGCCAGCATGGTATATACCTTTCTATGATTCAAGAGCATTTATTTTTCAAGTTTCTTTTTTTACTCTGAGAAATCTTATCTTAATTCTGGAAAAGAAGTCGAAAATTCCAACTTGCTATATTTAAGAACAAACTTATTTTTATTAACAGAAAGATACTTTTGTGAGATGCATCGTACTAATTTCGATTTAAAGTTAAAAACTGAGATTTGTTTTTAAATTTCTCTTTTAAAAAGAGCAATAAATTTTCTTGTGTAATAACTTCCTCGCTTGTCTTGAATAATAAGAATCATTTTACTATTCTACGTAAAAGTCTCTTCGGTATTGGTTTGAATTAATGAAGTAATTTATAGTTACTTAATTTAAGGTTTTAAAGTAAAGATGGACCTTGTTATGGTCTTCATTGAAGCAATTAAGTCTCACAATGATAAATACACTAGTATGACAGATTCTGATTTACTTCTATATACTTTACAGACGCAACTTACCCGATAATGCACATGTTTCGGTTGATAACCGATCAACCAGAAATAGCTTAGCGGGCGCCATGAAAAATATGAACTAAACGTGAATACAAGTCAAATCGGTCAACCCGAGATAAAGAGAAACCATTTACAAAACACGGGGCTAATACTGATTCGGGACAGTGAACTAGTAATCCGGACGCCTTGTCATCCTCATCATTAATAATTAAATAACTCAATTTATTGTTTAGTGAAGGTCCAGAAACTGTTTCTTGCGATTCTTGCAATCAGAGTCTAACCGCGAGTAAATGAGTTCTCTCATTCTTGGAAAAGTAAATTGATAACTACAACTGTTGTTATTTCCTATTCAACATATTTTAATCGTATCTCATTTTGTAACTATTCATGTTATTTAAAATTTAAAATAGAGCTACCGCATTCACTATGATCTATACTTGTATTAGATGTCAATATACATTGTTAGATGTTCTTGGAACATCGTCGGAATTATTGATAAAAGTTGTTTCCGACACCAAATTTTATTATACTACAAAAAAAGATGAACACTAATACTTAAACAAACTTATTACTTTGTTGAAGAACAAGTTGTTTTATAAATCTGAAACCGGTTTAAATAAAAATACTTATAATATTAATATAATTTCTTTTGCTGTTAACCCCTTTACCGTGTAAAAAAATAATTTTTTTTAGAAACAGTGTAATTGTTTTCTTTCATTATTTGATTTGTTATGTTGTCCTGACAAAATAAAACATAAATCTCGTTAACACGGGACGCACGGCACACAGACGACTTTTATATATCTGAAGACGAGTTAACTCGTGATGTACGGTTAAGCCCAAGATTTCATATGACGAGTTAACTCGTGACACACGGTAAAGGGGTTAATATAAAAATAGATAGAAGAAATAATTTTGTTTAAATATATTATTAAAATAATGTGAGGTTTTTGTAATGAATCATTTATTTAATAAAATGATAATGATTTAAGTCTTTTAATATGCAACCAGCAACTTTAGCCGTGACCAACAGTAAAGTTTGAAGTTAGCATCCGAGTTTCCTGAAAATAGTCAGCATCCGTCAATAAGAGAATTCATGGATATCTTCTCGGCATCTGCTGCTCTTAAAAACATTGGTTACAAAGTACTGTAGCAAAATAAAAATTGTGTTAAGCTTGGATGGAGTGACGAAAATTATAATAATATTCTGTTATAATATTAATTCGGTTTTATATTTACGTCAATAATAATTATGTTTTATATTTCAGCAAAAAATTCTATACTTTATAATTGCGCGAAATGAAATTCTATTTTTTTATAATTAAGGAAAAAAATTCTATTTATTATATTTTCCCTATTTTAATTTTATAAGTTGAATAAATTTGTTCAATTTTAAATTATGATAATATTATCAAATATTTAATCATTTCGTGAAATTTTATCAATAAAAAAATATTTCTATTATCATTCTCTAATAATTTCATTTAATCAAATTTTAAAATTTTAAATTATAACAGTATTTACAATTATTTAATCGTTTCTTTCAATTTTATTAATTTTTAAAATTCTTTTACAATCTTTATACAATTAAAAATATTTCTACATTTCAATTTGTATGCAGTCCACCCTCGGTTTTGGGGCAAAAAATATCAAATTTTGCCCCAAAAACCAAAAAACTTCAATTCCATACATCCCGAGGTTCATATTGTCCAAGTTTTGTTTTAAGAACATCGTAAAATTCATCTCAATGTTCAAATCAGCAGATCTTGATTCACCGGCAATTCGTTTAAACTCCAATTTATTCCGTTTTTTAAAATTCTCCATCCACCCATTAGACGCCTTGGAGTTTTCTAATCCAAGTTTTTTTGCAATTTTCAGAGCGATGGTTTTGATTATCCTTCCATTTAATGGAATCGATGAAGATCTTAGGCGATTAAAAACTTCCAAGATCAAACCAAAGCTCTTTATATTTATTAAATTGATTTTCTTTCATTGTTTCTTCCGATGTTTGTTTGTCACATTTTCTTTCATCCCAAATGTTAAGAATATTGTCTAAATTCTTTTTAATTCTAAAAATGGCACCTTTACTTGTAGAAAATTTTCCAATTAATTTTCTCTCTGTTGTTTTTCCATCCTTCAAACATTTCGCAATTTGAAATTTTTCGCTCGATGTTAGTTTTTTCGTCTTTGGGGATAATGTTTTTTTTACAAAATTTAATATAAATTTAAACAAAATTTAACATAAAATTTAACAAAATTTTTTTATAAAAAGCTTGTAATATTTTAAATTTGGGGAAATTTTGATACTTATTTCAGACAAAGATTAAATATTATTTTTAGGTTAAAAAATATTCCCAAAAAAACGAAAAATAATTGTACTTTTGGAATAAAAACACAATATAAATAATATGTAATAGTGTGATTATCTTAAAACTTGCCCCAAAAACTAAAATTTCCCCAGAAATCAAGGTGCCCGACCATAAATTATGCCCCGGAAACGAGGGTGGACTGTACCTTAATTTGTCCACAAGCAATGTGACAAACCATCTCTCGTTATTTAAATCCACTGGATTATTTAAAATAGTCTGATGTTGAGGCCATGGCCTATGCTCCATTTTCAAGAAGTAGACAAACATTTTAGAGGAATACAACCTGCTGCAAGCTTGGACCTTTTCTTGCGACTGATTTTGAACAAGATAAAAAAGTTATTTTTCGAAATTGAAGACTAAATTTTTCAAATGATTGTTTGAATTTCACTGAATATAATTAATTTTATATATTTTTCTTTTTTATATATTTTAGATATAATCTATTAAAAATATAAAATAATAGGAATTTTTTCTTTTCAATTGTCGGCCCTTACAATCCCGTTCGAAGAAAAATGAAAATATTTAATATTATTAATTTAATATTTTTTTAGTTTTTTATATATAATTTTATTTTTTATGATTTATTTATGATCTTTATCATAACATATTATTGATTAATAAATTGTTCATTCATCATTCGGCGGTATTAACAAATAAAGACATTTATTGACATATGTATTATTTTATTTATTTTAACTGTTCGTTTCTTTGTAATATTAAATCCTAAACATTCAGGGCGACAATCTATGAACTAATTATAATAATTATCATTTACCTTTTCTAGTTCGGAATGTGAAGAATAAGTGTCGCTTTAAATATTAAATCTTAAGATTCTGATATGATCTTTAATTAATGTGGTATTTGAATTATTTTATTCTAAAATCGTTAGTAAAAAATATAAATTAAATCTTTATTTTACTTAATGAATTACACCAAAGAATTAAATTATTAAATAATTAAATTATTAAATCTTAAGATTCTGATCGGATCTTTAATTAATGTGGTATTTGAGTTATTTTATTCTAAAATCGTCAGTAAAAAAATATAAATTAAATCTTTATTTTACTTAATGAATTACACCAAATAATTATTATATTAATTATTTGATGAAATGATAATTTTATTTATATTTTGCTCATATTTATATTTGATTTATAATTTCTACAAAAATCAAAGGTTTAGATCATAAGGTAAACGAAAATACCAAATAAAACAATATATTTAAAGAGTCCCTGCCTATAAATATGTTACGGTTTCGAAAAATACATGTGAACACTTTTGATGCAATTTTATGTAGAAAAAAATTAAAATAATTCTTTTGGTAAAATTATTAATTTCAAACAAAATAATATTTAGTTTACCAAAATTTGGAATTGAAAATTAAAAATATTTTAGTCTTTGTTTTATTTTATCAATTTTCAAGGCTGAGGAAAACTACATTTATAAACAGCAGCAAATTTAGTTTTAGTTTGCCCAAAATATTTGCTAAAAAATTTACCTAACAATAATTCTCGTAAACAAGTAAAGTGAATACCAAATTTATTTTATTTTTATTCTTTAAAATATTGTTTTTTTTAAAAAAACCATAAGTATCCCGTATGGGAGAAAAAGGTTTTTAAATTTTTAAGTTTTAATCAAATCATCGTTCGTTTTTGGAGATTCACAGCTTTTACTGTAATCTGTTAACTCGTACGAAATATTGATTTGTGTTTGTGTTCTGTCATCAAGAATTGAATTATTATTATTTTTGACTTGTTAATTTTTGTTATTTGAAATAAAGTTTCATAAAAGAATTTGTGTTCATTGTCTATATATTTATGTTGGAAGTCCTTTCTGAACAATTGGAGTCAGATTAAAGAATTCAGATTAAAGAATTCAGATTAAAGATTACAGACTTAAGATTAAAATATTTTTGTTTTAAAAGTAAATAATTTTATTAAAGATTTCTAATACCCAACAAATATAACACCAAAATTGTTATCACATAAATACAAAACTGAATCAGTTGAGAGCCGACATCGGTTGGATATTTTATGAGGTGGCCACAACTTCATAAATGTACATTCCAAAAATAATATTTGTTAACATATGTTCAAGATCCAAATCGATCATTTGTTTAATTCAAGAAATCCAACAGAACACAATTGCCAAATAATTAACATCTATTTTTATTAACACTTTTGTACACCAAGAATCTATTAATCTATTTTCAAAAAATATTTTATACAATTTTATAATTTTAAAATCTTTTATACAATCTTTTATACAATTTAATTATTACTTTATAAGGGGTTAGTTTAAATTTAAGTTTCACCAAAATAGTTTATTATTTTTTAATTGGAAAATTTAAAAGAAACAAATCAAAAAACTAAAATGTAGAGTAAAAATATGATGAAATAAATACTTATTTAAAATATGCTTACAGTAATAACAATTGATATATTTTAATAAAATGTATGAAATAAGTTTGAATAAATTTTAAAATAAATAATTAACGGATTAATATTTT
Organism: Girardia tigrina; assembly: GCA_001938485.1. Lineage (NCBI taxonomy): Eukaryota > Metazoa > Platyhelminthes > Tricladida > Dugesiidae > Girardia > Girardia tigrina. Next base: position 36,707 of record MQRK01226601.1, read on the forward strand.
AAGACATATTTTTTTAGTAAAAGGGTTTATTGTATATTTAAATTAATTAATTTTTATGATAAAATTTTCGAAAAAAATGTCAAATAATTTAAGGTTTAAATTTCGTAAAATTTCAAAATTTAATCGAAAAAATTTAATTAATTAATTTTTGGCGAAATTTGTTTAAGTATGTGAATTGAACCGATCGGACACATACTTCAAAATTAATTAATATGTATAAAAAGGGGATATTTGAATTTTCTGGCTTTGAGGTTGATATCTGCTGGGAAAGGGAATTGGTTAAGAAAGTAAGCACTACAAATAACATCAAATATTAATAACAAATTTTATGTAATTTTCTAAAAAAAATATTTAATAATTTATAAGCTTTTATGATATTAATATCACGTTTTTAAAAAATAATGTCGTTTTTAACCTTAATATTTAAAGACAAATATCTCAGCGTAGAATCAACTTTATTAATCGAAATAAAAACCGTTAGCATCAATACACTTTTGCCAACAATGCACAAGTTTATTTATTCTGGTTGCATAAAATTCTGGCTTTCTGGAGGCTATGAAATCGTTGAAGGCAGTTTAAGCATCCCTTTGGTTTTTGAAGTATTTCTCCTGGAGGAAAATGCCAAGATGTTTGAAAAAGTGATAATCAATAGGTGAGAGGTCAGGTGAGTGTGGTGGATGACTCAAAGTTTCGTAGCCAAGTTCGTTCAACAGTTGCATTGTCAGATTTGCGATGTGTGGGCGAGCGTTTTCGTGGAGAAGAATAGGCCCCTTCCTATTGACTAATGCTGGTTGTTTTTGTTGGAGTTTCTCGTTCATTTTGACAATTTCCTGATAGTATCTCTCTGTCGTAATTTTTTCTCCTGGATTTAGCACGCTAAGATGAATAACACCGGCTGCAAACCACCAAATAGTCAACATAATCTTTTTTTGGTACAATTTCGGCCTCGGAAAGAGTTGCGGAACTTGATCGTGGTCCAATCATTGAGAAGAACGACTCTGATTGTCGTTGATAATCCACTTTTCATCACATGTCACAATTGGGTCCAGAAACGGATCATTCTTGTTCCGCAGAAGAAGTGAAGACGAGGCCTCAAAATGAAGCATTTTTTGATTGTCATCTAATTCGTATGGAATCCATTTATCCGGTTTTTTCGATTTCCCAATGTCATGCAAATTGTTCAAAATTGTTCCTATCGTGACACCTAGTTTCTCAGCAAGCTCTCGAACTGTTGTGCGTGGATTTGCTTCTACTAGAGCCTTCAAATTTTCATTTTCAATGCAGGTTTTCGTCCACGGCCATCATCATCTTTGAGGGTCTCATCTCCTTGACATTTTTGAACCAAAATTAATTAATGGGAGAGAGTTGCCTGTGAAGCATTATATATTATATCTTTAGATCTTAAGATTAATAGGTAAACGGTTCTCTCGACAACATTATTGAGTATATTTATATGACACAATCACCGCTTTTCTATACAGCCAGATATAAAATCCATTATTTCTTTGTGATTTGACTATGACGGTTATACAATCGAAATTAATTGACTATAATAATTTGTCTTTAAATGGTGTATATATCTGTTCATTAATAAATAAATATGATAATAATCAGACGGTCTTTATATCAAAAAATTTTATTTTCCAACATAACTTGTATATATCGGTATTTAAAGGTTATAAATGTTCATATTTGAGTATTGTTAATTTGAGAACCTCGAAAAAACATCGAATTTTCCATTAAATCTAATTTTTGGAATCTCAATTTATGTTTATTTGATTTGTTTATTTGTATTGAATAATGATTGATGGATATTTTAAAAGAAGTGTTTATATTTTCAATTATATATTTGTCAGTATCGGTGATAAAGATGATTGATATAAACTGAGGTTTTTATACATCAAAATGTCATGTGGAGTCTGGAAAGTTTGTACTAAAAACCTTTATTTTATTTTAATATTAAAATTATTATCAGACTTTATTCACAACTTTATAATTACTATGGATTAAACCTCTATCAAGAATTATATTTAATAATAATTAACATAATATGTTTTTTTTCACGCTACACTTTTGTTAACGTATTCTTTCCTAAACTCAGATTTCGATGTCATTAAATACCTCATTATATAAATATTAATTATAATTTCCATCTTAATCACCGTTTACTTCAAAATGTCTTTGTAAAGGCTCAAATGATGTATATAAAGTAGACATAGGTTGTACTACTGGGTAATGGCACCTATTATTAAACACGTATTCGACCGACATATGATACAAGTATACATTTGACTTTAACATAAATATGCACTCGATATAATTATAGACCTTTCAACAGATTACTTTACTTGAATTTTTGCTTGAATTCTCTTCTCCAATCTTAAAAAATTGTAGACAGAAGAAGTGTATAAAGTAACAAAATAAACTGAAAAAAATAATTTTATTATTTCTTAATTATTTTATTATTTATTAGTCCCTTAAGCATGTTAGTACCCTAATTAATAGACTTACTTCTTTAACTTTTGCTGAGTTAGTCTCGATTTATCTCGATGTGGATCATAAAAGACCTTATGATCTGGTCATGGAAAATCGTAAATTCAAATGTAATTTTTTTTAATCAGTTCAACAAACACAAAATCCAGATTTCTGTTCTGAATGCATTAAATGATTGTCTGGTTTTTGTAATTAATAATTTATGTATTAATAACCCAAATGTACCTCGTGTACACATTTTAGTACATTATTTTCAAGTCTAAAACATCTAAACTCTGACGATTCAAACATTCTGTAAAAGTGTACAATTAAACAAGAAACAATCATAATAATAACTTCAAGTTTAAATTAAATTTGTAGAATTTTTGTATCAAATGAAAACAAGTTAAATTTTAAATTATAATTTATGATGAAGTGTTGCTTTTTTGAACATGAAATGATCTATATCAGAGTTTCCAAGTTAGACTTACAAATTTTTTCAGACTAAATCTTTATTATAATATTAGTTTTTGTTATTATTATTTATATTAGAATACATCTTTTCTTCTGCAAAAAGGTAACTTAGATTTGAATGACAATTCAATGATCTAATCACTGAAAATTTCTTTGTTTGCATATATAAAAAATATGTATAAAAATATAATTAATTAAATTAAAAATAAAAATTTGAATTTCAAAAAATAAAGGTGAAAATTGTTTACTTTGAACAATGAGTACATTTCCTTTTTTATCGAGGCTAGAGTGTGTACCGATTAGATATGACAGTGAATGAAATGACTCACTCTGATTGGTCAACTAATCAGAACAAGCATTGAGTCAGACAAAATATCACTGTTTTAGTTCTTTTTTGAAATTTTGGGAAATTTGTTGAACGATTTTTTATTTATAATTGTATGATAACCAATATTTTGAAGTCATGAATTTTACTCTGACGATTCGAATCGATATTTTGATTGAATTGTTTGAGGTTGAACGATTTCTTTTATTTACGATTTATTGAAGTGAATTTGTTTTCGAATTTGAAGTTTTAATTTTTTTAATTTTGAGCTAAAAAAGTATTTTTAGTAAAATTTATTGAATTTTAGTTATTATATCTTAATTTTATTTGGATTTGATTCAATTTGACATTTTTTGTGATTTCTTAATCTAAAATAAAAAATGACGATGAGTTTAAATATTCACGGGACGAACTCAAAAACACCAAACTTCAAATTCTCCTCTGGTACTCTATTACTACTAACGTTCTATCTACAGGGCAACCTAGAGATAGGGAGTAACACGAATAATACATTTAAGATGTAGCATCTGAAATATGTGGTTTATTTAAATGTATAATAATGCATCGATTAGATATTATTCTAACAAAGGGAATCTTGAGTTACGCTGCAGTTTCGTTCCTACAAAAGATGTTACAAATTGAATCAGTTCTACATAAATACATAAAAATCATTTTGTTTTTTATTCAGAGTATAATGCAATATAAGCTATAAATTTCATTTTATTAATATACAAAAAAAGTGACTTTTATTGAGTAATCTTTAAAAAACAAAAGAAAATTTAAAAATTATAATCTGATAAATTATTCTAAAAAAATATTGAGCTTTAATTGTTTAAATTTTTGTTTTGCTTCATAAATGGAATAATTTAAAATGACTTCGATGACTTTTTACATCTGTAGTGCTGATTCACAAAGTTAATTGGTCAAATTTTCCATTATTTAAAACAAATATGCTTTTGATCGATGGTTTGCAAAGCTCCTGGAGTCATTTCTTTACTTTCTTTTTTTTCCTCCTCTGACTTGAGACAACTTAGTTATTTTGAATGAGAGAGGAATTCTCGACACTGACAAGAAATTCAAAAACCTAATCAAAGAAACTTTGTCTGAAAAACTGACAGAAGTGATTGAACAAGGACATGAGTACCCTAAAATTCTCCAGCCGCGTATCAAAATGGTGCAATGCAAGTATCTTTCTTGTTTCAATGTTTTTGCGGAACAGAAGGAACTAAGAAAACACATCAAAAAAGTTGCATACGGTCACGACGCCGCAGCGTCATATTGGTGACGAACCTTTCCAATGTCCCATGGAAAATTGTCACAAGACATGTAAAGCGGATTGATGGTTAAAGAGATATTTGATCGATCACTGAACCAAAGGTAGCACCAGTGGTACTAGTGCTTCAAAAAATAACGCAGATGAAGGATGTACAAATCTTCGTATCCAATCGCGATGTATGATGTGTCAGTTTCCCTTGACGGTACCGCGGAGGCGGACCCTGGAGTTGTTTCAAGGGTGGTTCTCGACTTTCGGTTAAGTAATACAAATCATTTAGGGATATTTCGGTGTCCCTTTACTCATTGTTCGAAACGTGCTTACACTGACAAAGCTCTACAGAATTACAGTACAAGGGATCATAACTGGTCCTTTCTGACTGGGAAACCGAAGCGTGTCCATGCACTGAAAGCTCGCATTCTTGCATCTAAAGCCGAGCGAGGAATTCAGTAGACTCTGTATTGTCTATTTTCAGTTGGTCTCCGATATAGAGTTTATGATCTACTACCCTGTACGCCAATGCTGGTACTGTACTCTCTACAATACACAGTTATCCTTACAGTCGGGGGAGGCTTATTTTGAATGACTCATTTCGACTTTTTAAAGTTCTGTCTGATTTTTAGTTGTTACATTGTCCAATCATGTATTATACACGAACATAAAAATCAGTCGAGTTTTGGCGCATTCTCAGTCAGTGTAGGAAAATTGGGGAATTACAATGTAGTGTTATTGTGAACTGGCGTAAATTGATCCGGGTTAAACTGAGGGCTCCCTTTACAGAGAAATATTTTTATTTTTTTGCTAAAAATGAATACATAAAATTTATAAATAAAAGTTTAGAATAATAGAAAAAGTAAATAAATACATGGATACTTGTTATTCAATAAATGTATGGGAGGAAAACAAATTTATTGTTCAAGAAATATAGTTACATGTCTTGATTATTATAATTTTAAGAAACCATTGCAATGTAATTCTGACATTTTTCGTAGCATCGATACTTCAACGGACATGATTTACAGTAACATTCTTCTGTTTGTTATTTAAAGTTTAAAACTAAATTTAAAATTTAATCACAATTGTTTGTTGTTCATTGTATACGTGTAAGATAAAAATTGTCTTCGTCTAAAAAATTTTAAAGCAATTATCAGTTTGTGATCTCTGAGAACCTCAATTTTAAAAAAAAATATGCTCCAGTTTTAAACGTATTTTACTTAAAAGAAGTATTAGTTACCTGATAATCTTTCGCAGCATTTGTGGATATTCTGATATATCTTGATAAATTGTTTGATTTATAAAGTATTAGGTGTACAAGTATGAATTGCGGATTTCAGAAAACGGATTGTGCACAATGCAAAAAGTAGGTCAATGGTTAGGCAATGATGTCATAATATTGAGTAATTATGTAGTGTCTCATACGTAAGTCATAAATTGATAAAGCGTTTTAATAATTGTTGTATTTCTGTGTTTTAGATGTCCAAATTTATGCCAAGCAGGGAGCATTCGCG
>MQRK01226601.1:45206-56500 GCA_001938485.1 Girardia tigrina
TATATATTTAATATATATATATATATATATATATATATATATAAATGTAAATGTAAATGTAGGATCACTACAATAATCAATAAATCAATGTTGTTTTTAGAAAATTCGTTCATTAAACGTATATTTTTAAGAATAATTTAGAGGTAAATGAGTGTATATTGCATATTATTAATATAACCATTTTAAGTAAAAATGCAAAAAAAATCAACTTTCACATGGAAAGTATAAGTCATCATTAAAAAATATATATCCTCATTAAAACAATATATAAACGAAGATTTGTAAACTATTTAAGGATTAGAAAAAGACCCGCAATAAATGACGGGTAAGCTGATATTTCGACTTTGAAAGTTTCTATATTAATTTTTAAATCGTAATTATTATAATTTATCATTTATTGTTTCGAATTCTGGGTTGATTTACCAGTCAGTCAATGAGGTCGGCTCACGGCGCATTTCGGCAAAGGCGCTGTACATACAGAACCGTCTCGATGTGGACTATACAGAGTTATCTTAACTTAAATGGATTCACTCACTTACTCCACAATTTCGCATTTTATCAGCATATATATGGTCATAATAAAATTTGAGCTTGACCGTGAATCAGATGATAACAAATTTTGCAAATTTAACCTAAATTGATTTTTAGAAATATAATTAGTAAATAAGAGAGAGAAATCGTCATTTATCAAATAAATTAGTATTTTATTGATATTTTCATAAAATATTCACGAAATTCCTTATAGGAATCGTCAAAATCGCCATTATGCGAAATCGATGTAAATTTAAACATTTAACGACTTGTACGGTTTTTGATCGATTTCATCGGCTTCCGGTCGTCTTTCGGCAAAGACGCTGTACCAACAGAATTATATTGATGCGGGCTATCCAGATTGACCTCGTCCGCTTCCTCCACAATTTTGCATTTTATTTGTTGATACTATTTCTTAATAAAGAAAATTCTTAATTTTACAAAATCGGTTTTTAGCAATAAAAAGTTTAATAATTTTACATTGAAATTCATCATTTATCAAATAAATTAATATTTTATTGATAATTTCATAAATATTTTCTCGAAAATCCATGTAAGAAACGTCAAAATCGTCATTATTTGAAATCGGTGTTAATTTAACCATTTAACGACTTGTACGGTTTTCGATCGATTTCATCGGTCTCCAGACGTCTTTCGACAAAGCTACACAGGCAAAATTGCATTGATGCAGGCTATCCAGATTGACCACGATCGTAAATGGATTCAGTCTGGTTCCTCCGCAATTTTACATTGAAAAGCATGACTGACAAACAAACAAAAAAACAAACACACTTTTTATACAAATATTATATATATAGTTAATCAATTATTACATTTTTTAAATCTCTTAATATATTTTAATATGATTGGAAAAATCACATAGCAAATTTAAGCATGGTTTAAAGTGATTAATTAATAATCATTCAGCGATTATTCTTTTACTGGATGTATTGAAGTTCTTTAAAGAACAAAAATTTAAATTGATTATCTTGCTTTTTATTAAAATAAAACTTCTTTAACATTCTTTAGTTTATCAATAGCGCTATTTCTACTCAATTGAGGATGCGCAGCTATTTTAGTGCGGAGGTTGTCATTTGTCCCCCGAATGTTCAAGGATTCACACTTGTGAAATTTATATTGATAAATCATATTTGCCTTCACATTCAACGGAGTTTTGGATTTAATAGAAAAATTATTACCACATTCATTGGTGGTAAAATTTATTCCAACTTTGGCTACGGTTGATGATCGCTTTTCTCTGAACATTTTCAATTTTGCAGCACCATCAGAAAACGGTATTTTAGATTAAATTTAATTAGATTAGGATTTTCAATTGACTTGTTGATAATGAGTCATTTGATGTTAAATAACTAGAATCAAAAGTGGTTAAATGATGTTATTTAAATATTCTCTGTAATATCCATGATTTGATAATTTCACTATCAAAAAGTTTGAAATTAGACGTTAAATTCCATACTCTATAAACATATTTATCGTATTTATGTTATATTTAGGGCCTGAAAAACTGTAAGGGCAACTGCAAAGGTAAGTATTCTTTGGTTTTCTAAAAATATTTGTTTCATATTCATTGTTATCGTTACGCTCAGTTAAAACATCTAAAAATGGTAATTTATTTAAACCTTAATTAATTAATCAATCATTTGATGTAATCTTTTCTCTTATTTCAATGGTATTGGTAACCAAATCTATGGAGAACAAGATATGACCCTCTTAAGGATAAAATTAATGATTAGCCAAAAAATCTTGACCAATCTATTTATCTAATTCGATATACAAATTAATCTTTTTCATTCCTCTAACAGCAATGAAAAACAATCCTTACGATATCCATCCAACTTGATACGAATATTTTTGTAATAATTTCGAAAAAGAAGTCTGAACAAATTTTTGAAAATAGAAAATGCGCAGTTAGATTATTTAGCACTTTTATTATTTCCCAAATAGGATTATATTCATGTTACTATAGCTTCTTGTAACTCATTCTGTTGTACCAGGTATACTTTTAATTGTCTTACTTTTATTCACAATAAACTTATTCCTCAACTTCATCTATTTTTATTTGATCAATATATTATATTTTTAAATAAAACTTAAGAAGATTATTTTTACCTTCTTTTCTCAGATCACACTTTCTGTATGTTTCTGATTCTACCTGTGTAGTATAAAACTTCGACCCTCAATTTAACCAACTTCACATTATGCTAGTGACCTGATTTTTATGCATATTTAACCCATTTAAAAAATATTATTTTAATTAGAAAAATAATTAGAAAAAAATAAAAAACTTAAGAAAAATATAAAACAAAATTAGAAAGAAAAATAAAAAAAATATAGAAAGCTATCAAAGAAAATACAGAAGTAATAAAGGTAGAAAATTCAAGTAGAGATCGTTTTACATTTAAAAAATTAAATTTTATTTGTGCATAATTTGGATTAAAATATTTGTGTAATCTTATTTGGGAGGAATATTTTAGATTGTTTGAATATGTAAATGTAGTGATGCTGTATGTTGATTTAAGTATGTTGAATTTAGAATGGTGATTCTCCACCCAGGTGGAAATTGGTATTTTTTATGTTTAAAGTGATTGACTATTCGAACATAATTAAAATAATAATTTGATAAGTTTATATTTTTAAAATTAAAAATTAAAATTAAGTTAAATATTTTTTAAACAAAAAGAAAAGCATTTAATTATATTTAAATAAAATTCATTTTAACATTTTATAAAGTTTTTAATATTCTGAGTTTGTTTAAAGAAATAGTTAAAATTATTATTTTTAATTAATGTTTTTAGAAATTAAATATTTTAAAAAGAATTAGAAAAAAATTGTTCGAATAATCATGATTAAAAATAGAAATGACAAAACCAATTAGAGCGATGTCAAACTGTGAAAGATCTTGCGAGAGTGTGATGACTCTAAATGTAATAATAATAATAATGCTAATGAAAATTGTCTCAATGTTCTTAACAATATTGAATACTTGTTAAACACGAGAATTTTTAAAGGTCTTAAAAAACCTTTTTAATGTTATATTTTATAATAGAATATAGATATAACTTAATATATTTTATAATATATTTTCGGGTTTTATATCATTATTTACACAATTTTACTTGCCATTTTTAATCTGATTTTAAATTTCGTTTATTTTTTCCTTATAACTGTAATTTTATAAATATTAATTATTATTATTATTATTATATAATTTAAATCTGGAATAATTCGCCTATAGATAAAATAATTATACTTATTTTTTTATGGCTAATTGATTTTATGATAAAATATTGCTAATATATTAATATTATAATGTATAAAATTTATAAATATTATTTTTTATAAAACTGTCATTCGTTATGAAGAATATTTTGTAGAAGATACAATTCCTTTAGTCCCAAGAATTTTATTTTACTCAGATTTCACATATTTTTGTAGTTTATTTTTTGTAGTTTTTGTATTTTTTTATATATTGTTATCTTTATTACTACCTAGGTACTTTTTTATTAGAGTGATTTAACATTAGTTGCTTTTATTTGTATGAAACATTTACTCAATGTTATTTATATTCCTTATTTATACTCCTTTCCTATTAGAAACAATTTCAAGAATTAAAGAACTAAAAAATTATGTCAAAATATGGGAATCATAAAATATATTTACAAAAACGTCTATTAAGTGGTATGAAAGTCATTTAAAATTATTTATTATTTTTATTTAAAGCCCTTTACACAAGCTTCAGATTGAATGAAGCAATTTTATGTTTTTTATTTACTAAATGTAAAATATTAATTGATTAAAATCTTAAAATTTTCATTTCATTTTAACTTTTATTCTTATTTGTCTAACTTGTATTTTATTATCAATAAAATAATTAATTTTTGTTATAAATATCTTAATTATTAATAATATGCAAAAAATACAATCGTGATTTTTTAGGTTATTAAAAATTAATCTAAAATTATAATTTTTATTTTAATAACTTTTTTTATTTAAACAAATAATATATTTATAAAAAATTAATAGTAATTAAAAAAAGGGTATTTGTGAATAAAATAAAAATTTTTAAAAATTGTTTATTATATATAATTGAATTAAAATAAATTATTAACCAAAAATAAAAATTTACATTTAATAAATTGAAATAGAATAAAATAATTAAAAGAAAAAACATTTAATTTATTAAAAAAACTAAACGCAAATACATTTAATAAATTCCGATAAATTAAAAACATTAAAAAAAGACATGTTTATAGTTTATAATTAAAAACAAACCTAAATTCTCTTAAAAAACAACAATTTCTTTAAAGAATAATTAAATGATTAAATAAAATCAAAAAATAACTAAAATAATTTAAAAATTATTTATTGTATTTAAAAAGCAAATCATGATAATAAATTTAATGTCAAGCTGTATGTTCCGTTTCTTCCGGTTTGTCTTCTTCGGATTTATGGTCTTCACCACCTTCATCTTAAAAAAAACTTCAAATTAACAAAACCTTTAACTTCACTAAAAAATATTCGTACGTTTTTCTTCCGCTTCTTCCGTTGACTTATCAACTTCATCTACATGCTTGGTTTCTTCGACGTCTGTTAAATAAAACATTTTAATATTTTTACCACAAGTCAAAATCAAACAAACGGTCAGTTGAATCCATTTTTCAAATGAATCCTTCGAAGAAGGTTGTCAGATTTATACTGTGGACATTTCCGCAGTATTAATTCATGCTTGGTAAACAATAATGTTTCCTGTTTAGTAAATTTAGTCATTGTTTATAATGAATCACGTTGTTTTATTAATGTGTGATATTTCGACTATTCTTTGAATGATCACATTGAAAAATTTGTAAAATTTTCTATTTTAACACACTCCATAAATAACCAATTTTCCTTAATTTTCACATATTAATTCATTTGAAAAATAAGTAAATAAATAAATAAACAATTAAAGAAATCGATAAACAACTTTTTGACACTAAATCATTAGCGAATTTTTCAAACGATTTAATAATAGAAATCTAATTTTAATAATAATAATAATTATTATTATTATTGAAGCTCGATCGTTTTATGAATTAAAACAAACATAAAGCGTGACGAAAATTCCACAAAAATGACAAAATTATCAGATTTTAATTTAATTTAAATCATAAAAAAGTTATTTAAAAATTTTCAAATGATTTTATTGGCATTATTCACAACTTTTTTTGATCATTTAAATTTTCAAAAATTGAAATAAGTAGTAAAATGTAAAATTTAAAAAAAGGCAACAAAAAGTACTTGTATAATAATAATAAGAAGAAGAAGAAGAAGAAGAAGAATAAGAATAAGAATAACTAAATAAATAATTTAAAGGTTCATAACAATAAAAAAAATAAAAAATAAATTTAAAAAAATTTTATAATAAACTTATTATAATTATAAATAATGGAATAAATATTTTATTAATTTTATTTTTACATTGATTTTATATTTATAGAAATAACGTTTTAGAAAAAAAATATTTACTTTGATTTAAAATGCAGATCGTTAATTACTTTTATAAAGTAAACAATTGCATTTGAATAAAACTTATTTCTTTCAATAATTTTCATATAAAGAGAAATTATATTAAAATTAATTGTTTATGAATAAATAAATTGTTTATTTTGTTGATTTTCAATGAATGATAGATTGCAATTGAAATAAAATTATGAACATAAATTATTAATTTAAGAATCATTAATTAAATATTTTTTGTCTTTTTTCTTACTAATTCATAAAAAAAACATTTAATAATATAAAAAAAATATATTTTATTAAAACTCAAACTAAAGTTTTTCAACTTCTAAAGGATCTGATTAAGATCAATTTGAGCGAGAGAAAAGAAAAACATCGCAGACTGAAAGTAAGTTGAAAATATTTTATATCAATATAAAAAACTTATTGTAATTAAATTAATTAAAATTTTAAATTTAGATATCGTTTTCAGATAATTGTTTAAATTTTAATTGATCTTTCACTATTATTTTTATATTATTTCATTTGTATGTAAATTTATTCATCTATTTTTTATGCAAAAGTTTCATTTTTTATTAGATAAAAATATTGTTAATAAACAAAACTAATATTTTTTAGCTTTTTAAGTTTTTTTGTATGATTTTTTAAATATTTTTTTACATTTTATTTATCAATTGATTTATCAGTTAACGAATAATAAGACTCAATAATTGTTAATATAAATATGTAGAACTGAAGGTGTAAAGAAAATCGAATACAAATCATATAACCTTTTAAAGGGAATCTGGAAGGCTCTTTACAACCAAATCATTCCAATTAAGAACACCACGAATCTTCGCAGAAGTTTTCCTTAGTTGAAGATCCAGAAATAAATCATTAAAAATAATAAAAATTACAAAGGTTGGATTGTTGTTTTAGGCGTTCCAAGTTTGTGTAGGTATTCTGGCTTTCTATATTACCCTTGAACTCTGAACTATTAACATTTAGTTCAGGACTTTAGCTAAAGTTTTGAAGGTGCTCATCAACAAATCTTCGAGAATCATTCATGTAAGCAAATACACGATCCCTGGGTTGAGTGTCCGTATTACGATGGATTAAACAATCCAGGAAGTTCAGATGAGGAAAATATGGAGACTGAAGCAGCCAATCAATTCCAATCTTTGCAAGAAATTCTTCTGTCATTCTGGAAGTATTGGATTTAACATTTAATTTATGATTTTCAGGTTTGAGCCCTGATGAACATGTTTTACATTTTTTAAAAATTCACAACACAGACCAACATTGATAACAAGACTTTGTGATATCTCGAAATAATATTCGACTTAAAAGTTACTGGTTACAATGATTTGATATTTTTCATCAGACAATACACGTCTTGGAAGTATTGCTTTCGTTGGAATCTTTGCTTTCGTTGGACCCCTTTCCTGACTAGCTGTTTACATTTTGCTTTTTCACCTCAGGCGATATGGAAAAATTCATAAATTTCTGAAACTTTCTTTTTGCGTTTAACCAATATAAAATATTTCAAGTCCCATTATTAAACTCAAGCAGTATTAGTAAATATTGAAAAATCAACATCAATATCTACGTCAATAGTATCTACATCTATTATCATTATCGTTGTACTTATTGATACAGAATGAACATTCATGTCTATAATTTATTTGATCTGGATTTATAAAACAAAAGCTTTTAATGAACCACTTTATATCAATGTGAATTTCCCTAAAGTTATTTGGTATTTTATTTATTTATTTATAAAATATTTCACAGATTATATTGTCAAAGTATACGTAATCTGTTGGTATTAATTAACAATAATAACATCCTCGTATTACGAAGTTAATACGTAATCAATTATTTTTAGTCCTTCTATCACAATCTAAGTTTTCAGAGCCATTTATAAGTACATATAAGAATGAATTGTAGATGATGAACATTCTCCACACCTTTTGCTTCTTGGTTTTTTAAAAGAAAATATTTAAAGTATACGGTGAACATGACGCTTTAAAGAGAGACTATCTAAATTCATTTAGAATCAATTTAAATCCTTAATTATTATAAATCTCGAGATTATTGTACATTAAAATTTAACGAAAACAACTATTAATGACCGTCTAAGCAGCTTGATTTTCGGATACTTCATCTACTAAAGGATGTTGATTTAAAGTAACTTCTAAGAGTCTGCAATTTAATTTTTAGGGTGATTCATTTATAGGACTCATCCTTTTCTATTTAACTTGGGGGTTTACAATTATTTTTAATGGAAAATGTTAGTCGCGTTTATGCAATTTTCATTATCTGAAATTTCAGAAGTCATATTTATCGCACAACTTGATTAATGACAATAATACACATATAAACAAATTTCCCGTTAATTCACTCATTACGCCAAAATCCATTTATTATATTTTTCTTCTATTTTAAAATGTAGAATTAAACTTTTAATTAAAAATTTATTTTTAAATTATAGCTAAATAGTTTTTTATAAAAATTTATCATAAAACTTTTAAATTTATCACAAGTATTTTATTTGAAAAAATATTTCTTTAAAATATTAACAATGTTAATCCGTTTATTATTTATTTTAAAATTCTTATTTCAAAACATTTTTTGTTTTTATATAATTATTTAATTTTTGTTTGTTTTCATTTAAAAATTCTTTTTAACTTTTTTAGTTTTAAAACATTTTTGTATTTATTTTACTGTTTAAAATTTTTAAATTAAAAAAAATATTATTTATTTTGGCGAAGTGAAAAATTTAACTAACTCCTCATAGACAAGATCAGGGTATAAGGTCCAACAATGCTTATTAAAATGAGATCAGCAAGACAATTAATTTTAAGAATAGAAATATTTCTAGAATTCTATTTTTTCGTATTTATTCTCTTTAATTTGATTTAGCTTCATATAAAAAAACAAAATTATTTTCGATTTTCTAAAATTCAAAATCATTTAATTAAAGATTATAATAAAAAAATTGTCTTTTGTTTTCAAAAATGAAACAGCTGAAATTAGAAATATCGATTTTTAGAATATTTTATTTTAATAAAAATTTATAATCACTGTGGTATTTTGTCCTTTGATATTAATATTAATAAATATTAATAACATCCTTGTTTGACAAAGTTATTTGTATGGCTAACATCGACCGTCCGTCATTATCATCTATGCATTGGTACACAGGAAAGTCTCTATATTTATATTTATTTCTATTTATATATTATTACAAAATACTTACATTTATTCCATAAAGAAATCATTATAATTTGAAATTAAGGCATTTAATTAAATTTATGATTAATATTTTTTAGGATTTAAGAAATATTAACTATAAATATATCTGAAGAAATCAAAAATTGTGGCAAATCAGTAAAATTTAAATTAAGACGCCGTTTTACAAATTCACTTAAGTAATTAGTTTCAGCGAATTATCCAGTGCCATCTTCAGACTAAATCAAAATTAGTTTTAGAGATTATATATCAAAGCAATGATGATCCAATCAATAATATCATCAGTTTTATTTGACGGTGTTCAACAGATACGTTGAGTATTAACATTAACTTTCGGATCAATAATTTTTTAAAGCGTTTACACAGAATTTGATAATCTTTTTCTTTTACCTTTGATTTACAATTTGACTCATTTAAGATCGTTTGGGTTCGATCGGGCCATAAGCTAGTAACTTTCAAACCGCCAATAATACAATAACATTTATTAACCTAAGTCGATGGTTCTTAGCCTTTTTGGGAGTCTCCGAAAGGTAAATATTGTTAGGAGTACCATTGGTGGCGTTTATATTTTCCTCTTCATCGAACAAAATTTCTAAAAAGCGTTAAAATTTCCAAAATGTATTTAATCTCAATTTATGAATATCTCAAAATATCCAAACTAGAGGCTGCAGCTGACATAGACGCAGGTCAATAAAAACCTCTATACAATGAAATTGAATTTCGATTAAGTATTAGAAAGAGGTCAAAAGCTGTCAGAACTCGACAATAAAGCAGAACCAAACAACGATTGTCATCAAACAAACGAAAATGACAGAAAACGTGAACTGACCCTCATCAGCGCCATTATTCATGGTTAGCAAATCAAAGTCGGCTACATGGGTTGTTTCTTTTAAAAAATGACTAATCAATCATTCAGATAGTAATTTTAATCGATTCATGTATTATCATAGGTATTACACATTTGGGAAAAATTTCAGCTAAAATTCATAATAAATTCGGACAAGGGAAAGTGGGAGAGAAATTGCTGAACAAATTTGTGGCACGCACAAGAAGTGAGCTAATATAATCATGGTTAAAATGCAATAAAACTTTTAATATAATAAATAATAGATTACTTATCTATTTTTAAACATATAATTTTTGATTTAAATTAAAACATTATATTTTAATTAACGGAAATAATTATATTTTTATTAATTATACATTCGGTATGTCTTTTAAAGGAAAATTAAAAGAAATATCTTTTGTTGTTTCTTTAATAACAATATTTAAAAGAAACTAAGAACGCTAAAAGAGTTAATTAAAAAATAGCGGTTTGCTTATTGTTGGCATCTTCTTGATGATCGGATACACGGTAAATAATCCGAAATCTGTAAAATATCTTTTAATGTAAATAGAAAAAAAATGTTTCCTATCTGCTTTTATAAATAAATAATTTCCATCATTTAAATAGAACCTTTTGTTTTGTTTTTCGTTTCCCAATAGGCCATTGTAAACCATTGTTCCCCGGATATGTAGAATGATTCTTGTCACAAAACGTTTTTGTTAAACATTTACTCATCTTTTAAATAAAAAATAGAAGTTTTATTTTTCTTTTAGCGAAAATATTTGAAGTAAAGTTTTTTGGATTAATTATTGTAATTTATTTTTAAAACAAAAAGTACAGAAAATTTTGTCAAAATGTTAAATATTAAAATATCAAAAAGTGATGTAGAATCAATAATATTAAAATTAATAGCTTGTTTTATAAAAATAATGATTACTGTAAAAGAGCTAACTGAAAACGTGTTTCACTGAACTCCTTTAACGTAAAAAAAATAAAGATAAATATGTATAAAACTTTTAATTTTATACAATATAAATAAACATATATAACAAAAAAATCACATACGAGAGAGAGAGAACGGCACAGATAAATTTCGATTTCGATTTGTGTTTGTTGTTCAAAGGTTTCAAGGAATGATCTTCTGTTGTAACAATATCGATGGAAACGTCAGAGAATCATTCGGTTG
>MQRK01226602.1:0-13533 GCA_001938485.1 Girardia tigrina
CCAGTCTTATGAAGACACCTCTAAAAATGTTAATATTGTTGGGTATTTACAATTAAAATTCGGTTTTATCCTTATTTATATTAAATTTTTAATCTGACTCCCAATCGACCAAAAGGTTTTTTCCAACAATAATATATGAATAATGAACACAAATCTTTTAATAAACTTTATTTGTAAATGACAACTTCAGCACAAAACTTAAATCGAAACTTTATCGCTAAATCAATAGTTTGAAGCACACTCAATCAATCCAAACTAATATCAATTTAGAACGAGCAATATCTGAAAGTTACACTTTAGTCTTTCTCCTTTACAGGATACTAGATTCGTAGACAAAAATTAAATGAAAAATATTACCGTAAATCATAATGAAATTTAAAGCTTTAATAGGGTACGCAAATATAATTTTTGTTCGAAATCTTGTTGTGAATATGACTGAAATAAGTATTGTTTATATACTAGTTTTCAAATAATCTTGAAAATTAGTTTGCTAAAACAATTCTAAAAAAATATTTACAAATATTCTACAAATTTTACTAAAATAACTATTATGATAAAAAAAATATTAATTTTAACCAAAGAATTATTTTTAATTTTTCTATTAGATTTTAAAATTTTAATTTAAATTGTTTCGGAACCCCAACAATATTTAGGGGATATTTATGAAAATTATGAAAGAAAAATTACTAAAGCCAAAAAAGGCGGAACTTAGTTCCTTAGAGGTGATCGTAAGTCCAAAAGTTTAGGAACCATTGTGCTATATTATTTTACATAAAAATAATAATTGTTTTAGAAAATTAAACAAAATCAATGTCAATGTTTATTGTTGCTGGAAATACGCTATTTGCAGTCGTTACTTACAATAACAAAATTATTGTAAATAATGGGCTACTAAATTAATCGGTTACAAGCTTTTACATAGAGTTTTTCTAAGCCATACTTTTATTGCTTCTTTGTTTTAATAATAAAAATATTATTTTCATAGCTACTGCAAAGTGTTTAGATTTTCGTAATTTATTTTGTTATGTTTGTGGAGATTTTACTGATGTTGAACACAGAAAGATGCTGACTTCACTATTAAAAAAGCTTATCAACTGATGATGTTGATTCAAAAGTTGATGATGCAGAAAAAAAGTAGAAATCAAACATCATTTACTCAATTTATGCAAGTAATTTGGCAGATTATTTGCGGAAGTCACCTCACGCGTCAATGTCTTTTGAAATTCAAGTCATATGAGGCGAAACCACAGATCATGTCACTGATTTTCCTTTTGCATGATAGTTAAAAAAGAATTGTCTAATAAATGTTTTGCATGAACCACTGGTTCTGAAAAACGACATACTTTTGCAACTATTACATATCAAGTTGGGTCTAATGAAGATTTTTGTAAAAGCGTTAGATAAAATGATTGATGCCTTTATTTATATCCGTTCCATTATTCTGCGAATCAGTGATGCTAAATAAAAGAAGGATTATTTGTGGGCCCTGTGATCCGAAAAGTAATACATGATGAAAATTGTCATGACTTATTAAATGGAAAAGATCTTAAGGTATGGATAGCGTTCAAATATCTCGTTTTCAATTTCTTGGTAAATAAGAAGTCTACTAATTATGAAGAAGTTTTTGAACATTGCATCAGTGCCTTCCAGAATATTATGTAACTTGTTCCTTAAGATTCATTTTCTTGATTCACATATTGACTTTGTCCATAAATCTCTTGTCGACGTGATAATAATGAAGAGTTTTTCCAATAGTAAATCGCTTTAATGGAGTCACACTCCTAAGTAAAATGAAGTAGTGCTATGCTTACAGATTACTGCTGGTTACTACAACGTGATTCCCTAAAATTTAAACATTGTCAAAAGTCAACTTGCAAGAAATCCATGCCTCGTCCATAAACTAGATATTTAGTTTGAATCAAACTGTTTAATTTTAATGAGCAACAAAATTAATTAATTAAAATTAATTATTATTTGCTTTTTATTTTCATTATAATTACATTTTTTGATTAATAAAAATCTTGATTAAAATTACTTTTTATATTTTAATAATCATTTTATGAGTAAATCTATTAATAAAGTGCCTACTACTTCAACTGAAGTTTTCTTAATGTTGTTATGTGATGTAAGCATGGTAAGAAACACTTACGCAAAAAATGATCTATTGAAGGTAATTTAGATGCGAAAATAATCAGTGACGCCGAAATTAAATTGTACCAATGTATAATGAATAAAAAGAAATAAATTATATAATTTAGCCTAATTATAATTAAAAAACCAAAATATAACAGGAAACAGAAAAAATAAGCTGTAAAGGTGAATCACAAAATAGAAATAATAACAGGAGGAATAGATTATATGGAAATAGAAAATAATTATAAGGTACTATAATAGTCGAACAGTTGGTTGTCCGAGTGATTATTATTAGTACGGTTCTCATCTTAGTCAATATTTTATATTTTTTATCTTTCATAAAATCGGAACTTCCTTTTATTTACGTAAAGAATTTAATTAACTTATTGTTTGGGCTTAATCGAAACTTCTCTACGGGGTATCTTCTGTTTCATTCGTTTACTATTGCTTAAATTACTTGAATCTAAGGATTCTAATTGTCCTTTTATTTTTATTGAAATAATAAACTATTTTTAGGGAGTAAATCGTCTGAGTTATCAGAAATATTATTATATAATTAGTATTTTGTAATTGTATTTTTTGTTTAAATTATTTTATTGATTGTTTAATTCAGTGGTCGGATTCCGCCGGTTCTTAAAATTTTTTGAGTTCGGCGAACCGGTTACTAACATATTAAAATTTAAAAATAACCGACAAACATAACTTATTGTAAACAAAAATTATGCATTTTTTTAATTAATTAATGTACTGAACTATTATTAGTAATGTAACGAAAAGGTCTGTTGTGATATTATTGTTATTTGTTACGTAAATGTGAATAATTTAGATTTTTATTGCATCAATTAAATGTTTAGTGTTTACATCATTTATGGGTTACTTTATGATGATCTGCTTTATTTAAATACAGTATATTCTACATAATATTACATTGCATTTTACAACAAGATGCGATTGGTACACACAACGTTGTGGAAATGTAATGTATTAAAGTAGTGGCATTCAGCCGGTTCGCATCGTTTCGGTAGAACCGGGTCTTAAATTATTTGAATGCCACCACTGGTTTAATGTAAAAATTATTATCACTAGGTAATAATTATTTGGATAACTTTTATTATCTATTTCTTTATTTATTTTTATTTCTCTTTGGTCGCTTCGGAACCAACCGTTCGCATGAAGTGAAATAATGAATCGCCCCTCCCCGAAAACGGTATTGATCCCGAGCGAATAACTGATGTCAACAAAAATAAAAAAAACAAAAAAAAATAATTATATTGAAATAATGGATGGGTCACCATAAAAAACATGTTAAACTCATCCAAAAAAAGATTCTCTCAAAAAGTTTATTATAATAGAATTCGAGTATGAACAAAACTTATTTTCAAGAACATCAAATTTGATTAAATAGAAATTTATTTTATCAAAATTGATCTTCTTTTTTTCAGAATAATAATATTCTCATAAAAAACTTTCCCTTCCCAACAATTAATAACAGACCAATATGACTCTCTAATTATACAACAAAAATGAAAGAATTTTCATTTTAATAAGCAAACGAATAGACAAAACAAAAAACAAATCTGAACAAGTAAATATTTCTTTTTTCTTCTTGTATAATTAAAGTCTCTATTAAAAAGAGTTTTTTTATGAGAAACAATTTTGATATCAACAGACTAAAATTAGTACATTCGTTCAGTGAAGTCCGAAAAGTAATTCTGTTTGAAAGGTGGCATTAATTAGATGGTTATCCTTAATGAAGAAAAGGTTTTCTTAGAAAAGAAAATGCAGCTAGACAAATCAATGCAAAAAGAATTGCTGTCGTCGAGTCTGTAATTAATATGACATAATGATAAAGATTACATCAAATGACTGGGGGCTGTATTAACAATTGTGAGTAGTTCTACCATGCTTAGCAGAAATAATACATCCTACGAGCAGCAATGGAGAATCATAATGATACAGAATATTTCATTTTCATTTATTAATAATTATATTTTCTTTTTTTTTAATGAAAATCTCAATTGTATTAGGAAAAAAGACAAAAATAGTCGTCAATAAATTAATTTTATCCTAGTAAAAAAATATAAAGTTTTCTCGAAATATTATCTGAATTTTTTTTACAAAAAAATTCTTATATATTTATTAAATAAATTTCCAATTCAATCTTTCAGAAAATACATGCTTAGAAGTTAGTTGACGAAAAAAAGGAAACACAAAAAAACTGACAAATTTCTCTTTTAGGAACCGTTTTGTTTTTGATTCGTACTAATAATAGAGCACTTTCCAGAGACAGCCTTGACTCAAATTATATGAAAGAGTAATCATTCCTAAAGAGCTCTCAACATCAATAATTAATTTTCTCTTAATAGTATTTTTTTTGATAATCTGTGTCTGCCATAAAACACGAGCTTTATATTCCCTTAGAATTCCATTAGAAAATGAATCCATGCTTTTTTGGCGAAATTATATTTCTCTTTAGTTCTTTTATTGATCTGAGAAGAGAGAGTTGATGAAAATTAATAGATATATCATGGATATTGAGGAGATTAAGAAAATTTATTATTTACTAAAATGTTTAATAAATATGTTATTAACATTATATATATTATTGAGTATTATGTACGCTATTTTGATATTTTAAAAAAAAGTTTAAGATAATCGAATGTTTATTAATGAGATAATTTTCAGTAAATATTTTATTTTAAAATGTAATCTGTAATGTCAAATATAATCTTAATACTTTGATCTGTCTGTTTGTGTGTGTGTTTATGTGGTCCCTCAAGCGTCATATAAAAATATTTAAACCACTAGGAAGTTTATAGGCTCTGATGCAAGAGCGCGGTGGTGGTGGGGTCGGGGGAAATAAAAATTATTTTCTCACTCATAACATGAAAATTGTCTTGTTTTTGATCAACTTTGAATCGCTGATCGTTGCACAAGAAAGCAATTGATCGATTTCACTCGATACTCCGATGTCCATTTTCGTAGTTCGATTATTGCTAAACCCGAGGCAGTCCGTATCAAGGAGAATCGCTCCGTAAAGAAGCCTCAGCAGAGTCTCCAGTTGTGGCAGTGATCTATCAGTCAATACATACTGCGCAACGAGCGTAGAACAAGAACTGACTGTCTGCATGCTCTCTGTCTCCAGCTGACCCGGAGGAAATCTACATGTGATTTCTTGATGATCCATGATCTCTGACACGTGACACGTGATCCGTTCGTTCCGTGCTCGATGGCGGTCGAGAGCAACTCGCACATTTTTCTAAAATCGATAATCATCAAAATACATCTCTATGCCATCCAAATAAACCAAATCATTGGCGAAATCGATATCAAATTTTCGTTGCAACCATTCGAGGACATCGTGTCTTAACATCACGTTTGAATTAGAGCTAATCGGAATGACACTATACGAATTGAGACATTGCAAATGCTTGTAAAATCCATAAACTAAACTGGAAACAATACTGTCCATATCGAACTATTCATTGCCGATAATTAACTATTTCGGTTTATCGGAATTCAAAATCGTTTTTAGTGAGGAAATGAAATCATTAAATGAAATAATTGTAATCATATTATTTGAATTTTTAAAAACTAATCAGAAAAAAATTTATTGAAAAAATCTTTCACTCGACAAAAATTCATATTTGAGCAAGAAAATTTAGAAAAAAAGTTCGATCACTCTCGACTCTATATCGATTGGACTTTGAATTTGAATTAGAGGCCGAGTTCGATGAGAGAATTCACTGAGAGAACTTTTCCGTATTTTTATATTGATTAATTAATTTTCTATCGATTAAAATTTGGTGAAATTTTTATCGATTCGGTTTATTGGAACAATTAAATCATTTTCAATATTGATCGATCGAAATTATCAAATGAGATGCGTACAATATAAATTATATTGATCAATTTTTAACAAAAACGGATTTCTTATATTGCGAAAATAATTTCACAAAATACCAATTAACGATTTCAATGAGTTTTAATTCAATTAATTCTGTTTTGATGCGATTTCACACTATCAAATTGATTGCCTCAAATTCGCATCAACAACAAATTGATTCAATTGATGCAGTTAAAAAAAGTTCAATTTCTCGAATTAATTATTAATATTACAATTTACTACTGGCGATCAATCGATTAAATGTCGACAGAAATTTGATTTTATTTTGTCAAATAAAATATATTTGTCGACTTTCAACATAAAAATATTTTTTTAAACTCACAAAACACTTTTAATTACACTTGAACTATTTGCATCAATTATTATTTATAAATAAATTTTGTTTCTGAAAATGGCTATGTGAAATGTCAAAACTGACTTCCAGCAAAGGAAGTACCTATTTCCGACGTCGGAACTAACTTTCAGTATAGTAAGTGCATTTGTCCTTTAACAATAAAGGCCACTGATGCAAGTATGAATGAATGATTTGGCAGCAAAGAAAAAAGTTCATTGTTTAGGAGTGAAAAAAAAGTTGATCATAGTAAACTTTGAGCGTGATCGATAAACCAACAAACAAACAAAAATTTAGTCAAATAATTAATTATTAATAGTATTTAATAATTTTTAATTTAAAACTAAATTGTTACAATATTTATTTTTAATGGTGGTGTTTAACATTTGATCTTAGTCGTAAATTTAATATTAGTATGAAGGCCATTCAAAAATGTTAAGTTCTATGATGAATTGATCTCTGAAAACAAGAAAGATGTCATCTACGTATTTCTTGTAAAGCACAGATTTTTCCCATTACATTATAATTGCTGATTATGGAAAATAAAATTCTGAAACAATTGCAATAATCAATTTCTTAAAAACGCTTTAACAAAAAATATTTTTCATATATATATTTATAAAAATGTATTGTGAAATTTTTATCCATTTTAAAATTTAATTTAAATTATTTACAAGATATTTTTATGGATTAGTATTTTTAAAAAATAATAAAAATTGGAAGTAAAAAAACGAAAAACAAAAAAATTTTAACTTCAAAAATGCTTTCTAAGAAAAATTGGTAAAATATTTATAAAAAATGTTTTATAAAACGAATTTTGAATTGTTCATAAATTACGAAACACACAAAAAGATTAGAGGGGGCTTATGTTTTTATTATTATGCGTTAAAGGGAGAGGAGAGTGATCTTTAATGAGGTAAATACCAAGTATTCTGAATAATCTTATTAAATTATTGAATAATTCTACCAATTTTAAGTTCGGGAAAGTTTTGTGGAGAATTGTCCTGGAGGCTATTTGAGTTGTGATGTCAATAAATGTATGGAAAATCATATAAATGATCTTAATTTGAACGAAGTTTTGGTTTCTAATAATTGTTATACTTTGCACTTTTCAAGTTTTATTTTTTTGTATTTTTGAGTAACATTAGGAAAAAGGTAAAAATACTCAATTTTTCCTTCTTTAGTTTTCAAAAGTTTTCTTTAGTTTTTTAAAAAGTCACACCATGATTAACAACCATTTGTTAAAATTAATATTTATTCAATGTTACATTTAAAATGTATCATAATAAAACAATTAAGTCCAATATTTAACCTTATTTGACAAAAATATTGAAAACAATAAGTTCAGATCTGGAGACCATTCCAATCATCCTTAAAAATGTTATTATATTTTTTTGGTAACATTAAGTTTTTAAAGAAGGATAAGAAGAAAACTGAGATAATTTCAAAAAATAAATTAACTAAAATTAGTAAAAAATAGTGATTTTTTATTAATTAAATCATTAAAATTATTAAGAGTTAATTATTCAAATGTGAAGATTCTATTTTCACTAAAATTATTAGGTTGAAACGAAAGTTTTTTCAGTAAATTAAATTTAATTAAAAGTATAATTTTCACAATCATAATTGGTTGTTTTCATTAATGAAATTGCCGTTACTTTTGATTATTCTTCTACATCAAGGCTGCAATAAGAAACTTCACCGTTGGTAAAACTTTAACGTTTTCAAGACGATAAACCTTTGAAGGAGCGACCGTGAAGGAAATGCTCCAGTGACTGGAAAATATTATAATCATATGATTCAATGTCTTTCCTATATAGTAAGTTTTTAAGAACATCCAAACCAAATTCTTTAAATTTTGATGCATCCGGCGTGAAACATGAGGTCTGGCGCTATCTTGTTGAAAACAAACACAAAGCCGTGTTGATACCACGAACACGCAAAGCGGCCATAACACTGTCTAATTGGTTGCAGTAAACTTCAGAGGTGAGGTTTTGACCATGTAAAAGGATTTCCCAGTCAATAGGTTCCAATTACATCAACCCAACACACAACATCCATTTTTGACGTGGGTCACTTCAACCATTGGTTTTTGCGTATCATAGACAATTCTTATTGCACTTCAAAATCTGTTGCAATCCATCTCGGCTAATTTTGTGAAATAGTTAAGAATAGTAGTTAATTGACCACGTTTACTTTTCTTCTTCTTTTTTTGAAGATTCCAAATAGAGATTTTATGGGAAAATTGTATTTTAGCGGCCATTTCGCGCGTTATTAATACCGAATCCGCTACAATAGAACAGCGTAGAGCTCGTTTATCAATGGATATCCGGAGCACTTTTTGTCTTTAAGATGCATATTGTTAAAGCGGAAGTTCGTAAACCATCTAAAACAAATTGTTTCAGACGTGGAATCTCGGCTGATGCTAACGCAAATGTGTTTATACGCTTCCGCTGTAGTATGCCCAAGTTACAATTCGCGGAAGTTGAAGTTGCGGATTTATTCACGGGTTTTTGATATTTTAATTTGTTCCTGAAATCAATAACGTTTTAGCAAAAGACTATACAATAAGAATAATATATCAGAACGCTCCTAAGAATCTAAAAATCCATGCAAGACAAAATTAAACTTTCCTTCCAACGTTATAATAATGAATGGTAAATAAAAGATTATATTTTTCTATAAGAGATTTTTTTATATTTTAGAATAAATATTTACTGCCATGTAAATTTGATCATGATTCGATTATCTTTGATGATCATCAGTAATTAATGTTAAAAATAAATAATAAAAATAAAAACAACAGATGTTATCAAAAAAATAATGTTATCATTTTCCAATCTCTTTTATTTTCAATATTATTTTAAAATGTTTTGTTCTATTTTTAAGAAATATCGTACGTCCATAATCTCTTTACCAGTTTTAAACTACTTAAAACCAAAACTCTTTAAAGCAATTTAGAGTAAAAATTACAAAAATTTTGATATCGATAAATATCAAATAATTTGCGATATTGAAAACGTTTTACGTAACATTTCGTTAGTAATATTAAATAAACATTGAGCGTTAAATACGTAAAATACGATCATTGAAGGTTAGAATTCTGAATCCGGATACTGAATATAAAATTGTTAAATATTTATTATTTGGTTTAATTTGAAATCATATTTTAATTTTTTTAGACTTTTTTGTTTAAATACTTTAATTACTTTTGTTTAAATCAGTATCGTCTTTT
The DNA here is from genome assembly GCA_001938485.1 of Girardia tigrina. NCBI lineage: Eukaryota > Metazoa > Platyhelminthes > Tricladida > Dugesiidae > Girardia > Girardia tigrina. The sequence goes on from MQRK01226602.1 coordinate 9,607, forward strand.
ATTCTGATGATTATTTTTTGTAAAATTATGATTATTTGCGTACGCTTTACGAAATTGGATTTTTAGTTTTCGAAATTTTTAAATAAATTAGATGTGAAAATTTATTATACTTCGAATATTTACCAAATGATATTTTATGCATGGCAGAAGCATAATTCATTATGACATGTACGTGGGGCATTACCCGACCTAAGATAAAAAAATGTAATTACAAAATTTAGTGTTTTTGTGTGATTAAATAAATTAATATAGCTTTGATTTGCAGTAATTGTTTTATTTTATCAAACGCAAAAATTTTTATTGCGACATTTTCAATTTTTGTCAGTGCTATGATTTCGGACGTCGAATATCGCAGGGTTATCAACTGTTTTGTATTGCAGAAGAAAACATGCAGTGAAATATAAAATCTATTGCAGTCAACTTACTTACATTATTCCCCAACTCTTATAACTGTTTAATATTGGGTCAGAGAGTTTACAGGTAGTCGCACGTCCGTTTTCTCTCAAGAAAAATCAAATTGGCCACAAGAAGGTTTTGACACAGTTTATGAAAAATGGGAGAAATTTGTCTAAGAAGAACGCTGAATTGCCAATAAAAATGCTGCCAATGAAGCTCCGCATCAGTGTTGGTACAGCCCACTAAAATTGAAATCCAGAAAACTGCGCTCCAGATTTGTACCCAATTTCTTGACTTGTGAAATGATGCGAAACCTCTTGGAGTGCATTTAGAACAACTTGAACCTGTATGACCAGCATGGCGAGACTTTTCTGACAAATTTAATTACGGAGAATGAAACTCCACTCAGAATGTACATTCTGGAAAAGACGCGTGAGTCAACAGAGTAGAAACTACCTGGAGAGAAGTCATCTTTGAAGATGCGAACGGCAACAGGTCATGGACGAATAATTATGCTTTTCATTTTCAGGGATCATAAAAGTGTTATTGTTATGAATTTCACGGATAAAGACATTACGTCGAAACTACCAGAAAGAATTAACAGAAGCAGAAGAAAACGTCACTATGGTTTCTCCACGACAAATCGCCAGTGCAACCGAGGGTATTTTTCCAAAACAATTGAAAAAGCTTGACTAGTGCTTATGGATCATCCACCGTACACCCCAGATTTGATGCTGAGCGATTTTTACCTCATCAGACACCTTAACATTCTGACTACCGAACTACTTTTTTACTCATATTAAATAAAGACATTAAAAATAATGTAAAATTAACTGTTAATAAGTACTGACAAGTTTTCAAGTAGTGTGTGTAGATGGTGCGCATGAGTACATCTACTTTATACAACTGGGGAGCAAAAAACCGATTTTGCATACTAATTTATCTCTCTGGAATTTTTCGTAATCGCTTGGGACGTATTGTCTCAATGTTAGTCAAACGGTTATGAAGCACTTGAGACACATCCAGTTCGGATTCAAAGACATTTTGAAGATTGCTCTGTATGAGTTGATCACCGCATTCTACCCAGACGTTTACAAAGTCGTTTTCAGAGTTAATTATTCGTTAGCGGAAGTATTTAAAGTTTAAAAGAAAAAATGTTGAAAACCTTAACTTATTACTTATTAAAATGACTCTTGTAGGACCTCATTTTCTTTGTCAGACCCTATATTTATTAAATGCACTACTTATAATAAACTGTTTTCATTGTTCCAAAAATAAAGATAACATCAACAAAGTATAATTTGTGAAAAATTGTCACCAGATTTTAATGATTTATAAGGATTATTTTTAAGGTTTAAGCTAACCTTATAATGCTATAAAATGAATAATTTTGTTCAAACAAACTGTATTATTTGTTTATGTCATTTTATTTATTTTAATCATAAACGTAAACATATTTTGTTGTACAAAATGAAGTGTAGAGTTTGTTTTATTGAAAATATTCTCAATAAAAAAAATAATTATTTAAAATGTGAAAACTCTTGGAGTGCATTTAGAACAACTTGAACCTAAAATATTATAAAAAAATAATTAACAAAATATAAAAATATTATTGTAATATTATAACAAATATCATAATTTTGATAAATAATAAACGTAATATATTTTATATAAACACTACTATTGTTATTTTAGTTATTAAAAACAATTATTCAATGAAAACTGTAATGTATATAATGATATAGTGGGGAAAGAGTTGTTGTAATTATTCACATTTCTAAAGCCTTGTCATTTGCACACACTCTCAATCACACACATACACGTTATAACACGCATACACTCATCCAACTGTTGATATAAGGAAATCAGTTTTCTCAACGATACATAATAACTACTGTATAATTATTCCTACTCCCAATGACCCAAAAAACTTTCAAATATTAGAAGAATCCAAAACTTCAGTAAACTTTGATAATACTGATCATTAAATAATTTCTCGTCGAAAAAGGAAAATCTTCTAAAAATCGTAAATTATACATTTTTTTACTTAAAACAACAAAAGTTGTGTTAATTTATATCTAGCATCAACAACTGGCGGAAATGAATCTTCAATTTTCCCGTGAAGAACAATTAATCTACCATATATATTTTTGAAAATGTATTTCCAAAAGCAGTTTAACAGTACTCAAAAAGTCAATAAATCTCAATTCAAGGAATTTGGAGAGAGGAAATCAAATTAATTCTACAGACATAAAAAGTAAACTCTTTTGTTTCACAGATACTTTCCTAAAGTAATTCTTGATTTTGGTTTTTATATTTGCTATTTGATTTTAAAAAATAATCTATTATTTACATTATATTTTTATTTATTATGTCATAAATATCTCTTTTTCTAGTATTTCAAGGATTCATTATACTACACTTGTAAGAAATCCCAGATTCATTAAAAATAAATAATATACGATTAAATTTTTATTTATTCCATTATACAATTTTTGTAGTCAAATATAATAATGAGTATAAGTAAAATTAAAATTTTCCTATATATAATGTATGGTGGTTTAGTAAATCACATTTAATAATTAATAGAAAAATAATTTTTTTCATTTATTTAATAAAAATAAATTTCCTATAAAAAATTATTGCGCACGCGATGTTAAAATTTCAGATAAAAAATATTCCTGAATTTTAAATAAAAAAAGAAGAAATGAAAATTACTAAAATTGCAATTCGAACAAGGACAATTGAAAATTTGTTTTAACAAACTAAACAATTGTAAATACACAAATAGATTTTTTAAATCTGACTGTCGACATTTTCATTCAATCGAAATAAAATGTTTTTTTTCTTTATAATTCTCGTTGATAATGACGATTTGGTTGCCGCTACTGCAATTCGTCAAATTCGTAACATTATGATCGATGCACGTATGTATTTGGTCAACGACCAGAACTTTCCTCAATATGATACCCGAGGGCAAGATAGCGGTCCCATTGTACTTGATGCAACACCATCAAGATCGGGTATTTTAATTTTTGACGAAATCAAATGTCTCCAGCATTTTAACCAGAGGAAACATCGCTGCTCCGGATGTGAGCCCTTGTATTGCGTCCAGCCTCCTCTCAGCATAAACATTATATAATGCTTTCCGTCTTTCAGTATAATTATTTTCGTTTAAACTATTAAGGGGTTCAAAATTGGTCTAATATCATTTGGATTTTCAAAACTTAATAAAAAACAAAGTCAAAAAGGGTTTACTTAAATTCTGTAATAGAACTATTATGCTCATTCATTAGTTCAGGTTGTCAATGAATAAGTTAGAAAGAAGTTACGCAAGAAGGTTGATTAAAGATAAGAAATAAATATAATAATATTTTTAAAATGTTTTACGTAATTCATCATGTTAGTAGCGATTATGCGATTTTCATTATCCGAAATTTCAGAAGTTATATTTATCGCAAAACTTTATCAATGACAATAATACACAAATATGAAAGAATATAATTTGTAAAATTTAACTTATAATTATAA
>MQRK01226603.1:2002-12861 GCA_001938485.1 Girardia tigrina
GTTGAATGACTAATGCCCAACCCATCTGCAAGTTCTCTGATTGTTGTACGGGGATCTGTTTCCACCATTGTCCTCAAATTGTCGTTGTTCACAGCAACTGGACGACCACGATCTTCTTCGTCTTCAAGGTTTTTATCTCCATCAGAAAATTTTCGGAACCATCGTTGCACAGTGCGCTCAGAAGCTGTTCCCGTGCCAAACGCTTTATTGATATTGCGAGCCGTTTCTGCTGCTTTACGACCCAGTTTAAATTCGTACAAGAAAATTGCTCGAATTTTATTTTTTTCCATTATTAATTTAGCACCGTAAATATTCTAAAAAATAAAAGCAATATGTTAATAATGGCTATGGTACATATTTTGATGGTACAATATTGTCTTTGAGCACTTCTTTATTTTTCCGATTTTAATATCTTCTTTGATCTGATTTTTTTGTGCCATTATCTTTCTACCATATGTACTCTTTTGATTCATTGTCTTAAGTCCCGATTCTTGTTTTAATTTTCCCTTTCTTACGTTGTGCACCCAGTAAGTCGTGAAACTAATATACAAATAATAATAGCAAAAAATTTATACATACATATTAATAACTTCAATATAGATAAAGATTTTCAAACAAATTTTCGTTAATTAAAGTTTTCTTTTCGCCTTATAAATTTTATTCTACTTTAAATTTGATCAATTTATTTTTTTGACATTTTATTTAATCGAGTTTTTATTACTTTTTAAAATAAAATATATTACACATAACATTAATTTATTCCATTAAATAAAATCCAATGAATTTATAAAACTTCAAAATAATTTATTTTATTCAATAAAATATTTTAAAATTTTATTTATTAATTCAAACTTTTTTTTATTTTTAAAATGCGTTTATAACATTATATTACCAATAATTAATTTATTCCATTTAAATAAAATGCAATGAGTTTGTAAAACTCAAAACAAATTATTATTAAATCCATACTATTTTTTGAAATTTTTATTTAATTAACTTCTTTGTTGTGTATTGTTAACCCTTTCCAGCCCATTGTTGCCACATGGCAACATATTTGAAAAATTAAATTACAGTTATCTCTTTTACCCAAGTTAAATTTTACACATAGTAATAGTGTCTAAAAAGTCTAATTGATGACACTACATATATTAGAATACAAAAAAGCGCGATTCTCACTTGTTTCTTAGCAATTTAAATCAACATTATTTTTTAAATCAACAATTTTTTTTTCAAAAATAATAAATTGGGATGGAAAGCGTTAAAATATATTCTAGGCACAGTAAAATTAGTTTTTCTATTTATATAAAAATACTTTGGTTGTCGCTTTATTTTATAAATCAACGCAAAAACTTTTGTTTACTTCTTTTAAAGTTCTTATTTAAAAAAGTTTCTACTGAATTTCTACTTTTAGATTTTTTAGATTTTAAACTTTTTTACCACATCATTTACTTTTTGCAAAATTTTTTAATTATTCACTGAATCGAAAATTTTAACTAACTCCTTATAAAGTAAATTGTTGTGAATATTCGAAAATTCAACTTTATTTATTTTTTCGATTTAAAAATATCAATGTTTTTAACGTTTCATTTTACAACTTATAAATTCAGATAACGAAACAATCACAAATGCTACTACGACTACTCTTGCTCGAAGTCCGACGATAACAACTCCATACATAACCACACGTTAGTTCATTCATTCAACATACATATTTCTATGACATTTCTAAATGTTCTTGATTATATTACTAAAATATTTCAATTAATATTTAATTATTTTAAAATTATCATATTAAACTTTCTTTCCACGTCCTTTTCACCACGTATGTCGAATGAAATTCACTTTCTATCTGATTTATTAAAACTCTTGGAGAAATAAGAATTAAAAAATAATTAAAATGATGTATTTATATATTTTTTAATATTGTAAATTTAGTAAATTTAATTAATTATTTAAAGTACTTATCATTATTATAAAATTAAAAATTAAGGTTTTTTTTATTTTTTTTTGATGAAAAGGTGACTTTTGTTGAGTGAAGGAAAAGAATTTAAACTTTCAAAAAGAAAATAAAAGAATTTGTTGCGTCAAAAAAATCTTTTATCAATTTCAGACCATAAATTTCATGAAATGCAAATATTCGAGTAAAAAAATTGTTTTTCACTTAGAGTAAGCGAAATGACGTTTTTTTAACATTTACCGAATTTTCTAATTCTTTAAAAACTAATTTTTTTACATGTATAAAAGAAAATTTCGAATTTTTTTTACATTTGAAAAATTATAATTATTACTACTTTTTTGCGTTTGTTTAAATGCGTTATCTTTGGAATAAATCATACGTGATGAATTTTCGCAATTTTGAATTGTACTTTGTTGAATAAAGATTTTTGGTAATTGGAATATTTTTCTGTTATTCACGAATTTCCGTGTTTACTGTAAAAAGTTTCGAGCGCGATGAATTTTGATAAAAACAATATCAAACACGAGTGGTACCAAACAGCCCGCTCAATATCGGTCTTCCTTTTGGTTAAATATATCGATGCGGCTGTTTTGAATATTACATTTACGAAAAATAGCGTGGCAGAAGAGTACAGAGTATAAACCCGATCAAGAATTCCATGTGACATTCGAATTGAGCGGGCAAATCGAACAGACTGAATCATCATATAAAGTTTATTCAACAAAAATCAAAATGAAATGAAAAAGAGCAAAAATAATTGGAAGAGTTTAGAGAAAGTTAATGAAACGACAACGGAAGTATCAAAATTCAAGGAATTGGTCAATGAAATCGCCATTCCATTCAAAAAGTTAGATTCAATAGTGATTCTTTTCACTTCATCCTATATATATATATTCTGTTTCTATTTTGAAGCTCTATATTTTAAATAATTTTAATTTACTAATCATAAATTAAGATAACGAAACAACATCAAATGCAAATTCGAGTACCAACGCTGATACTCCGACTCCAACTCAACCATTTATAATCACAGGTGAGTTCACTCATTCATAATCTTATTGCTAGTATCTTTCGTAATTCCTTTCATAATCTCACTAAAATATTTCAACTAGTATTTCATTATTTTACAATCTGCATAATATCCTTTCATTCAATATAATTTTATTTTTTTATTCAAAGTTCAGTTTTTTTTCTAAAACTTTCATGTCATTTACTATCTTGATACACATAATATATCTATGTAAAATAAATTACGGTAAAAGCAAAAAGTTTCAGACCATTTTAAAAATTTATAAAACGGTTTAAGAACGACATGTTAACCAAAAACATTTAATAACCACACAGATGCTACTAGACATTGAAATCAAGAAATTCTTCTACGACTCCTAAAATATTTTTCCCTCCAATCTACTTTAATTTTAACTTTAATATCGTAGGGTGATTTTAGTCTAAGGCCTCGCACCCATGTCTCTGTCAATTTTTCTCAACCACCCTTTCATCCTCACTAACTAGATACTCCACGTTCGACCGCTAGTTACTAGCAAGTTTTCTATCCGTTAAACACTTTGAGCACATCTTAAGAGGTCGTAAGTTTCGCATTTTCACCGACCACAAACCGATAGTTCATGCACTGGTTATGAAAAACCCTTCTCCTCGCAACAGAGACAAATAAGCTACCTCTCATAATTTGACATGCAAATCAGTTTTATCAGAGGTTCTGAGAACATAGTCGCTGACTGCCTCTCCCATATACAAATTTCAAGTCTCGACTTAGATCCATTTTTCAGCCAGGACACTGAGAAATAATCCACCAAATGAAAAGGATCTTTCACACTTTTCCACTCGTCCTTTCGAACGGAATGGAATTTTCTATGATCTGTCTTATCGCGACCTGTTTTAGCCGATGAACTGCGATTTTCAGCCTTCAAGAACATTCATGACGTCACTCATTCCGGTGCAGCATCAACGTACAGTCTTCTTCGAACAAAAGTAATTTGGCCCATCATGTGCTAAGATGTTAGACTATGAACCAAGAGTTGTTTTTCATGTCAGTCCAAAAAAATTAACAGACATGTTAAACCACCTTTAGTCACGTTTCCCATCGGTAGTCTTTTTCACACCATTCATAGGGACTTAGTTGAACCACTGCCACCATCTGAAGGCTATACTTATCTGCTCACAATCATAGACAGAAATTCACGATAGCCAGAAGATTTTCCCCTCCAAAACATCAACACAGAGACTATCAAAGTTCTCGTCCACAACTGGATCGCAGGTTTGGCATTCCCAAACGAATAATAACCGATCAAGGAAGACAGTTTGAATCCCAGCTCTTCAAATCTTTGTTGAAAATCATTGGTGTGCAAAGGTTTCGAACAACCTCATTTCACCCGCAGAGTAACGGTGTCGTCGAATGCTTCCACAAGACATTAAAAAATTCTCTCCGCGTCACTTCGATAACCCGCGACTGGACAAAACAGTTACCCTTTATTCTACTGGCTTGGCGTAATATCCCAAGCAGTAGACATGAGTAGCAGCAAAAATAAGAAAATTTCACAGACCTATAAATAAAAATGTACTTTTTTCGTAGGGTGATTTTAGTCTAAGGCCTCGCACGCGTTTTATGAAATTTACCCAGTCGTATTTAATAGTATTAAGATCTGGAGAGTTCCCTGGCCACGGAACAAAAATAGTTTTGACTTCTTGATGAAATCATTGACCCACATGCTTGGCAGTGTACGCTGGCAAGCAATCGTGCTTAAATATTGTACGTCGGGGACGTAACTTTAGTCGCCTGGAGCGGAGAATTGCCAATTTTGATCGAACATTTATTTTGCCAGTTTCAGTGTATAAAATAAAATATATGATTAAATAATTAAACATGAATAAAATTAAAATAATTAGACAAATTAATTAAAATTAATAAATTAAATAAATAAATAATAATAATAAATAAAAAAAATTAAATGAAGTAAATAAAATATATAGTTTTGGTGTTTCTTATTTGAATAGTTCAGTTAAGAATTTTTCTTTCAAATAAATCATCGAGAAAAGGTGTGATTGTGATTAAAAAAAATAATCACGTGAGTTCTTTGTTTTCTTTTTTTTGAATAGTCCAATTGTGTTATTAATTTTCAAATGTATGATTTGTCTGAATCGGTCGATTGCTGAATGGAAATATGCAATCACAATGTAATTGGACGAAATGGTGAGCCTCATTTTTATGTATGAATGCTGTGTGAATGCCTGGTAAATGTTTGTTGTGAAATGCATGCATGTGTTAATATGTAAATTTAATGATAATGTGAATGCGATTGGTTAAGTATGTGTGTGGTGTGTAATTTTTTTTAAAATGAAATGTTGTCACAATTAAATCAATTCCGATTAATGTTAAGTTTTCGTAAAAATAAAAAAATTTCGGATCTCTCAAATTTGTTTTTGATTGTTGTTATTAACATTCGAATTAAAAGTGAATTTTGAAAATTAATAAAAGGCAAAAAAAAATAATAAATTTAAAGAAAAATCGACAAAAAATTGTGATAAATATAAAAATATGACAGAAGACGAAATAATGGAAAACTTGAATAATAAAATGGCATCCAGTATCAGTGACGGTGATTTTAAAAACCGTAATTATCATTCTGAGAATATAAAAGATTCTAATGACCAAAATAATTCCGTAAAAATCGATTTAACAATTTCCAGTGATACTAAGACTGTATGTGTTAGTGAAGMCTCTTGTGAATTTGAAATGTGTAAACGAGATGGAATTCCGCTCATTGTTTCGCTCAATAAWATGGGAAGCACCTTTCAACCGACATGTAAAATGAGAAATAATTATTCTCAGCCTAAAATATCGTGGAGACACGGTTTCCTGTCCACCGCCTAAAAGGTTTCATGCAGAATGGTCCGTTAGTTGACAGTTGTCATGGAGGTTTTAGGGACATTAATCAAAATGGTATAACCTCATGTGCTGACAATCATCGAGGGGCGTTTAGTATAGTGTGGTCCTTTCGGTTGTCACACACAAAAAGAACAGTGTTGATATTGCTGTGCTATTGTTTCATCGCTGAACATAACCAGTGACTAGTTGTTGAGAGTCCAGGGAAGATGTCATTTAAAAAAATGCAAGGCTCTCCGTAAAGTTCTACAGAGATGGAACAGGCAGTCGTGATGGGCAATGCACAAGAAGCTAAATATTATTGAAGAGTCAACACCAAATAGTTCTGGTGCTTGGGGTAATATCCGGCGGTAATTGAGAAAGGATTGATGATGGCGATGCATTTGGATCAGAAAAGGTACAGCAATTTATGGAACGAACTGTTTGAGCTGATGTACATCGTGAACTTCTTAATCGGGGTTGAGCCTCGAACGAATTTGTATCTAAGGCCCCGCTGCACTGCTGTGTTGCCCACTCCTATTGAAGCAGCTTTTCCACGCTGTAACCGACCGTTTTTCTTTAGCACGCCAATGGCGTTTAGTAGTATTGATTTGATTTAACTCCACCTAAGCGGTACGATTAAATTAAATTAAATTTGATGTCGCGACTTAAGTTAAATAAAAGGATTAAATAAAAGGATTAATGTAAGTGTAAGAGCTTAAGAAGTTAAAAAACGTACTAGATAAACACAAATGTGAATATTATCCCATTACATGCTGTTATATTAGGTTATTCAGAAACGATAGACTATTATGGATCATGAGTTTGTGGGAACATAATTGGCTGTTAGTGTCAAACCTGAAATTATTTCATGATTTATCGTGTCTTTTCATCACACTGCTGGCGTAGTCCTACTGCCATGAGTAGTCCTATTCACTATTGATTCTACTCGATCAATGAAAATAGTTACTAAGCATTTATAAATATTTTACTGATCATTTAATATAATAAATGTTATTGGTCAACTGCTCCTTAAAATTCAGAAAAAGTGGTCTAAAACGTTTAGCGAAAACTATGCGCTTTCTATTTTCTAATTTCATTATCTTTATCTTGCTCTTTATGCCCCTAAAAATTAAATTTATTTAAAATCTTTTTTCTTCTTATTTTTATTTGATTTTAAAATCTATATAATTTACTTATCTAAATTCAGATAACGAAACAATCACAAATGCTACTACGACTACTCATTCTCCCACTCCGACGAAAACTACTTCAAATATAATCGCAGGTTAGTTCACTCATTCAATATATATCTTTATAATAAATTTCTAAATTTGCTTGATTATTATTAAGAACATTTAGACAAGTCTCGTTTGAATCTTTATTGCAATTACATTTAGAGTCATTACAACTCTCAGAAGGTCTTTCATCGTTTGCCATCGTTCTAATTGGTTTTTATTATTTCTCTTTTTTAATCGTGATTATTCGAACAATTTTTCTAAGTTATTTTTAAAATATTTAACCTCTAAAAACTATTAATAAAAAAATAATAATTTTTACCATTTTTCAATAAATCCCAAAATAATAAAAATGACATCCAATTATTAAAAATGCATTTAATATAAATTTTACTAAAAATTACTAAACTTAATTTTAATTCTGAAATTAAAGATATGAACTTATAAAATGATTATTTTGATTATGTTTGAATAGTCACTCCATTAAATTTAATAAAAAAATGCCAATTTCCATCTGGGTGGGAGAATCACCATTCTAAATTCAACATACTTAAATCAACATGCATCATCCAAACATTTCACATTCAAACAATTTAAAATATTCCTCACAATTATATTACTAAAATATTTCAATTAATATTAAATTATTTCATAATCATCATATTAAACTTTCTATCCAGATAATTTTCAATACTTATATCGAATGAAATTTGAGTTCCATCTGATTTATTTAAACTCTTCTTCCTATATGTATTTCTATTCCATTTTGGAAGCTCTATATTTTAACTAATTTTAATTTACTAATCATAAATTAAGATAACAAAACTTTGAGATGCGGGTACTCATCAATTTGTGTTAATAATTTTCGATTAGAATTTACTAAAATCGATATTAATCTGCTCTACTAATGGATCTTGTCGTCTTCTCTTACTATATATGTCATCAAAAATCTTTTAGTTATTGTTTATGAATTTTCAAGGTATCCATTCTCTTTTCCTTGCAAAGACTAATCTGCTGACATTGTGATTGAACACCTTGCACATTTTCATTGATTGATCTTCTACTCGAATTCATTCAGATTAAGGTGCACAATTTGTAAGCACTTTACCCAAGGGCTTTTTGGAATGAAATGGTGTTGTAACAACAGTGACTACGCCTTATCATCCCAAAGACAATGGGCAATTCGAGCGTGTGAATAGAACGGTTCTTAAAATCATCTCCTCGACTTTGGGTAACGAAAGTTTCAAAAAGGTAGGTGGTCAAAGTATTATCAATACGTCTCTCATCTAATCGTGGTCTCCTCTGTAAATCCACAAATGAGACTCCACATGATGGGTTCCTAGAGTTTTCAAGGCATTCTGGATTTGAATCACCTTTGCCTGATTTTCTGACTGATAAAAATATTTTTGAAATTCACAGAAACACAAATGGACTTAGAGTGACTTGCCGGTGGAATTAGTTATGCTCAAAATGTTATTTCTCCTAGTTTTACACGCTTAAAATTCCAAGATGGTCGTGAAACCTTTGTATTAATTCAACATTTTACCCCTGCAAACAAAAGAGACATCGGAATCAACTAACTCTACACCACCTGTGTCGGGAATCCTTCAGACTACTGAAACTAATGACTCACGCTTTCAGGGCACTGCATTTAGTGAATCTTTGGTAGTTGGTGAGAATGAATGTGTCACGCCCAGGACGCCCTGTACAACAACCTCAACATCTGACTGATTATCTCAGTTATCAAACCAAGCAGAGAAGACTGTTTTGATTTTGTTTCAAAAATTGACGTCATTTATAGCACGCTTTTTAAATTATGCATCTCTTTGTATTATGGTGATTTAAAGGTTTCATTTATTTTAGATTAAATGAAAGTTAATCAATTTAGACTTATAATACGGTAAATCTCTTTCCGAATTATGTAGTAATCTTTCTCATAGAATGTTAACTAAATACAATAACTCTTTCACGTCCGTTCTTGTCCCTCTAAGGTAATATAGTTCCACTGGTGTGGAAAATGGGATATGTATACTGGGAAAATTTCGTCTCAAAATCTGGGAATCCTAGAATTGGAAGTGTCGTTAACGCTTCCTTCGTTTCTGGAAACGCTAATTCAGATGCATCTGTCAATAAGCACTTCCTTTTGTTCAATCCACATAGCTGCTGCAATATTTTGGTCTCTATTGCATAATTCTTTATAAATCTTCTGTAATATTTGCAGTCTTAGAAAACTTCTAAGTTTCTTTACACATTTGGGTTTTGCTAATTTGGATGGGCCTCCTTGAATACCTATATAATTAATTATATGTCTTAAAAATGTAACTTACCTTTTTAAGGATATGACATTTTCCAGGTTATTTGTTAAACCTGATTTCACCATTCGGTCTAATACTTCATCTAAAATTTCAGTGTTACTCTAACGACTTCGAAAAATAAAAGGTTCATCTAGGAAAAAAAACTATCCCCCCTAATCCTCTGATTACCTTTGTCATGATATCGTAAAGTTTCTCGTGCGGCTGCTATGTCAAACAGCATTCTGTTGAAACAGAATTGGTCTTGCTTGAATTAAGTTTAAGGTATTTTTAATTAATTAGTATAGTCTTTTCCAAATATGTGAATTAATTAAGGTTTTTTTAAGAATTATGAAATAAATTTATTTTTATCCAATGATTGTGGGATAAAATATTAGATCAAATATTAATTTTTAAGTTCGTCTACTTCTTTTTATTCATTGTATATAGATTTAAACGTAAGTTCCATGCAAACGTAATTCTATCAAATACTTTCAAATTAATGGTTAGGGTCGCCATTGATTAATTTTTTCATAGATTTATGAATGATCAAAAAATTAATATATTTTTTTCAAATACAAAGGGCAAATTCAATACTTATAAATATGATGTCGGTAAGTTTATTTGTTTATTTGAGAATAAATCAGATTTATAAACTCCTTTAACATAGTTTTTAAAATTATATGAAACTAGATTTATTACATTTCTTTATACAGAATTGGGCATCAAAGCCATTCTGAAAAATAGCAAACTCCTTTGAAATAGAAGAGATTCTTTTTTTACAATGTAACCAATGATCAAGAAACTTTTTGGATCGACTTGTTTGTGAGATCAGATGCTCACAAGCAAATAATAGAAACTATATATTCTGAATGATTTAAATCATTTAAAAAGAGTATTTGCAAGAATATAAGTAGTGTCCTACTTGTTTTAATAACATCCAAAGTTCAAAGCTTCCTATCGAATAAATCGAAAACAATTTGTTGATTCCAAGCTAATCTCGTTTTAAATTTCATTGTCACAGGTATAAAATCTCGTACACTGGAAGATCAAGTCGTAAACTCAAAGCCCTGATTAGTGAGTATTAACAATTATCTCGATCAAGTAAGGTTCTTGATCATTGGTTAAATTGTAAAAATATAATCTTTTTCAAACGATAATAAAATTATATAAATGTTGTATTTCTTTGTTACCAAATAACAGTATTGGAGGAAGAAAACATGTTAAAAGGAATGTTTTATCGAATTTATTTTAAATTTTGAGATACTTAAATACATTTTAATTAATTTATTTTCCATTTCTTGTTGCTTTTGTTTAATTTTTCATTTATGTATTTATTCCAATAAAGTCAATTAAAATATATTTTTGATCACCTAGAGTCTAGCAGATAGACAATACTGTCTTTGTTGTTTCAGGAATATGTTTGGCATATTTAGACTGTCAAATATATATATATATATATATATATATATATATATATATATATATATATA
>MQRK01226608.1:25879-44464 GCA_001938485.1 Girardia tigrina
TAGGCATAAGATTTCAAATAATATCTAACACTAATGCATTTAAACTTATATACATATCAAAGTAGATAAACAAAGTATAAAGCTCAAAAACCGCTATTATTTTTCGACAAACTTAATATATATATATATATATATACATCTATTACTTCTGTGTATAAAAAATGTTTTCTAAAATAAATTTTAAATTAAAATAATTAGAAACATAATAATTAATGCAAAAATAAACTAATTTTTATTAAGGAAAAAGACTTTGTAATTGTGAAAATAATATCTTTTCCATCATATTTCTGTTATCAAATTTCATGAGGATTGTCATAGAAACGATCATCCTACATTTGTGATCTTAAAAGGTTGTTCTAATCAAAATGCTAAGAATAAACATAATTCAAAAGAGTATTATTAATTATTATTAAAGAGCATATTAGTATGAAGAATAAAAAAATGTACTTATAAAGAACTTCTGCTTTATCACATTTATTCTTTTATAAATTCGATGAAACTTATACTTACAAATAAACAATAGTTTAAAATAAATTGAAAATAAAATTTACAACTTTCTAGTTAGAAATTCAACAAAATTGTGTAAAATTAAATATTCTATCTACAGAAAAGTTTCAAGGTTTAGAAAGTTATAGAAAAATCTTTGATAAATTCAAGTTTCTTAAAAAATAAAAGATTCGTAGCTACTTGTTTTAATCGTTTATATTCTTTTCCGTCAACTTATTACAACAGAAAAATACTTTTTTTTCAAATATTAAACCTTTATTTATTATTATTTTCTATAGAAGATTCAACCACGCGTCCTAATAACAACGAATTCTAAATTGTTCTCAATTTAAAAAAAATTGCAAATGTTCATTCAATCAGGGTGTAAATATTAGGTTGGGGAAAAAGTAATCCATTATTTTAATCCATTATTTTAATTCATTATTTATCGATCAAACAATTTCAAATTTATGCCTTTTGTCAAGATAACATTTCACAGTAATTTCACAAAAAAATTTTGCTTTTTTATTCAGTTCTGAGTTACAGGGTGTTAAAAATGGAAGTCAACAAAGAAAAAATTCATTTTACAGGTTTTATTCGATAAAGGCGAAAATGGAAGCCAGGCGGCTGTTATTGTGAATGGTGTCAATACTGTAATAGCTAATTACACGCAATTTTGGTTTCGTCGATTCCGTGGAGGCATTTTTGATGTTAAAGATGCACCTCGCACCGGCAGGCCTATCGTTGAAAATGTCGATAAAATCTCGGCAATGATCGAAGTTGACCGGCATGTTAGTAGTCGTAGCATCGCACATGAGCTGAAGATCGACCACAAAACGGTTTTAAACCATTTGAGCAAAGCATGATTCAAAAGAAACTTGATGTTTGGGTTCCACACCAATTAACACCAGAAAACATGATGGATCGAATTTCCATCTGCGAAGCCTTGGCCAAACGAAATGAAATCGACCCATTTCTTAAACGGATGGTTACTGGGGATGAGAAATAGGTCACATATGACAATATTGTACGAAAACGACCGTGATCAAAGCACGGTGAAGCACCTCAAACAATACAGGACTAACGGCCAGGAATGTATTACTGTGTATTTGGTAGGACTGGAAAGAAATCATTTATGAGTTGATTCATTATGGCCAAACACTAAATTCAGATCTGTACTGTCAACAACTGGACCGTTTGAAGATAGCAATTGATGAGAAACGACCAGAATTGGCCAACAGAAGAGATTTTGTGTTCAATCACGACAACGCCAGAGCTACAATTGTAGCTACGTCTGAGCTACAATTGGTTGTCCAACTAACCTTACTAGTCTAGGCTGCCATGATAGCTTAGGTTGATCAGTATTTATCTCTTAATTTACTTGGTTAGGTCCATTAATTGTCTCATCATCAATTTTCTTTTCTTCAGATACCCGGTTAAGTTCATTAAATGTTTTAAACTTCATCTTCATTTCAGCAGGATCAACTTAATTTGTCAAACGCACTTTTTTAAATAATGACAAAATGTCTGCATGTCGCGATATCTAATAACGTTTAATATATTTATTTTATTTGATGCATTAAAACACAACACATTATTATAATAATATTAATTATTACTTTTAATATAGCAACAGAAACACTTGTTATTAATTTGTTTTAATGAATCACTTTTACTAAATAGACACAAGGCGGGAACTTGAATTGAAACGTTCATTTTTAACAAAATGCTGCGTAATAAAAATTACAAAGTATTTACTGAAGAATGTCTGAAAGACTTCCATTTGATCACTAAACCTTGTCAATGTGTTTTACACTTCTCAGATTACCCAATCATGTTCTTCCAAAATGGTAAATGTCGAACAACTTTACCTTACCATATCACTAATGTTACTATAAAATCAATTACAGTGACATGTGATTATGGTGAGCCTATAAATATCAATGCTTTGATAAAGACTACTCCGAATTATTATGAACCTGAAATGATTCCTTCATTGAGATTAACTTGTTTCGATCCAATATGTGTAAATGTTTTTCGTTCCGTTAAAATTGTAAAAACATGTTTGAGGGATTAAACTATCATGATTTTGTCACACGTGTTTTTGACTACATTTTATTTGCAACTATTTAAGTTGTGCTTCAAATCTATTGTTATATCTTCATTCAAAACCTTGTATATATATATTGTACATATTTATTACATCTGTACATGTTATGTAAATAAATGTTTTTTGAAAATAGTCGTGTTACACGTGTCTTCATTCGTAAATTGTAAATAAAAACTTTTATTATATATAATATTGATATATACTATCAAATGTTAACTGTGTAATACGTTGACATGATGGATGTAGGACGATATCATCTTAGATACGGTCACGTTTTGAATGGTTGATAAGATAATTATACAATATAATATTTTGCATAATAAGTTGTTTTAATATATCACTTTAAATAAATAAAACATTGAATATCATGAACTCTCACGACGTAAGTAGAAGTCGACCCGCCCACCCGGGGGGGGAGAGGGAGGTGGGGTCTTGTCGTCCAGAAAGTCTAAAATACCTTTATATATATATATATATATTATTAAAAGACTATGTGTCATGGTTAAGATAACCATGGAACACATTGGTATCATATATATACGAAAAAATCGATTTTGGAGCACTTTTTCGTAAATGTTGATGTGGAATATTAATGTAAGTATATTGGTCCCTATTCAAGTGAAACAACACTTTTATGATATTTTGCTTTCTTGTACCTCTAAAATCGATGTAAATTTTGTGTAAATTTGTACATTATGCTAATTATAGGAAAAAAGTAATCAATATATGAAAATTTTAATTGCACATTCAGATAGAAAATTAATATGTGCATCAAACACATGATATCGTTTTTGACACTAGCACTTTTAAAAAATTTTATGTATTGATTTTTGCACTTTTGCACATGTGCAACTTAAATAGCAATGTAAGTACATTAAAAATGTATGGCACAATGTGCACTATTGATTAACACTTTAAAAATATCAATTACCACATTTGAGCACTGTGCAGCAATCGATTAGCACTTTTTTCTACCGTTGCTAAAGAAAGGGTCGCGGTTGCTATTGATACGGTTACCGTTACCATGGCTACAACCGCCTTGAATTACTGTATCCGTTTCGGATGAAAAAGTCCCTCAGTTACCGTTGCTAAGGAACCGGGAACCAATGAGAAACGTTTCTAGAGTACCGGAGATCAATCAGAAGCGTTTCCAAGTGAATCGGAACCGTTTCTAGGGCGATCGGAACCATTGCTATGGTAACTGTGAACTTGGAAACGGCTTCTCCACGTTTGCTGACCTACATCCGTTGCTATCGTAACTGGTAACCCTTTGCAAAGTTATGATATCTCGACCCTCCATCCCGGGGGAGGTCTGTAACACATAACTATCTATTTCCCATGGATACAGACGCGTTTTCATTGGTTACTTTACCGATTTCCATAGTAACAGAGCAATTTCATTAGTTACCGTTATCCGTTGCCATGGTAATCAAGATTATCGATTACTCTTACGAGGACTGTTTCTCGTTTTCTTTCATTTTTCCTTCGAACATCGGGGCATATTTCGAATCGGAACGTCACTTGTCTAGTAACAGCTCGAAATCGAATATCATTTATTATCTATCTGAATTCGAGACCATTGATGTAATTGATATATTCTATACAAAATTCCTTCTCCTAAATTCTTAAAATCGTTGTAATTGTAAATCGTAATGATTTAGAGATCTTTCCATAATTTTGACTTTGTCAAATTACAGAAAAACAAAAAATTTATTTTTTAATAAATTTTTATTTAAAAATTTGTACGGTTTTATTAATTTTATGCCTTTTAACATTTCATTTAAACAACCAAACAATATGATAGAAAAAAAACTGTTGTAGCAGATTAATTAATTTTCAATATTATAATAATTATAATATTTTTATTATTTTAACAATTAATTTATTTTAACCTTAACTGTGCCTACAGTTTGGTCAACCATTTCAAAATTCCGCATTACTTACTATAATTCAATCTCGTAAAGGAATTTCAATTTATGTAGTGACATATATGGTAAGTTAGGCCAAATTTCATAAAGTCGAAGGTTTTCTCAATAATTTTACTCTTACTTTCTCGATATTAAGTTTCGTTTTTTCGAGCCTGGCATTCTTCAGTTTTTTCGCCTTTTCTAGCTATTGTAGTTACAATTTTTAACATTGGTTGAAGGTTGTCATCAAAAAGTTAGTTTTATATTTTGCAGGTATTATTAGTCATATTTAATTTATACTTAGAAATTTTATTTTCTGAATCGAGATATTTAGACAAAATCTGAAAGAAAATGTTCAAATAAAAGAAAAAATCTTTTAAAAAAATGGGAAAATCTTCTCTTTATAAGCAAATCGGAAAATATATTAAACAAAACGAGATTTAAGTAAATACAAAAATAAAATATGGAGAACCAAGATGGATTTCCTATTGTAACTTTAAAATGACATACATTTTATTATATTATTATTTGTATTAAAAAATTTTTTAAGATTTTTAAAAAATTAGAAATAATTAAAAAAATAAATTTATATTTAATAATCATTTCTTATTAATTAGTATTTTGTTTAATTTCCATCTAATCTTTGTTATTAAATTATTACTACAATGATTTCCTCTAGACCACCTCACTCCTTGTCCCCATTTCTGCCTCCACTTTCCCCAAAACTTCATTCGAAGATCGTCCTCCTCCAGAAAACTCCTCATCAAAAGGAGTAGATCGTCCTATCTCATTATAAAAAATATTAAAAAACTTGTGAGGGATAATTTGGAATGTTGTAAGTTTGTTGTTTGTATGCTGTTTAGATTTGTGACTCTCCTACTCAGATGGGATTGATATGTTTATTGATTGATTATTGGAATCTAATGAAATTAATTTAATGATATTAATTTTAAGTACTAATTAATTAAAGTTTGATAATTATGAATTTTAATAATATTTTCAGTAAATGATTTTAACTTATTAAATGTAATATATTTTAAAAATTAATGTTTATTTAAAAAATATGTAATGACTTTTATCCAATAAAAATTATGAGAAATTAAAATTTATTATTAAACTTTCCCATTCATTGTTTTTTAGATTTGAATATATTAACAAAAAAACTATATCAATCAAAGAAAGATGACCAATGAAAACTGTTGTGAAGAAACTGTTTGTGTTGTCAATAAATGTTTGCATTCAAATTGTGATGCTGTTAATAAAACTAAAAACAGAATTTTTTAAATTATTGATTAAAAAAATGATTAAAAATAACAGAATCAAATTTCTAATAAAAGCGAAACAAAAGATACATATCAACAACTTTAAAGAAGATAACGTGCAAAGACGAATCTTCAATGCACTATTAAAGTTAAATTTTTCCTCAGATTTTCACAGGGTGGGGGCCTAATTCACACAAATTTTTATTTATTATTACACAACACAACATTTTTTTGCTAAAGTTGGAGTTGGCTTGATTTTTTTGTAGTTTTGGGATCTAATTTGAGGTGCTGATTTCGAAAATGTTATCCATTTTACTCTGGTGCCTAAAGCAGAGTCAGTCAGGTTAAATTTTTTTAATGCTTTCAGTAAAAATAATGTTAAAAATTTATTTAAAATTCAAATTCTCTTTTTGCGAAATTTGAGCTTGATTGATGTTTAAAAGAGTCTTTTCTGATTCTGAAAATATTTTTCCGTTTCAGGATTTTGATTTCAAACGTAAACCCCAAAGAGCCTTCATACTGTTAAAACCATACACATTTGTAAGACTATAAATATATATTATACATAAATGTGGTCGGATACAAATAAATAATATTTACAATTTTAGATAAGAAAATAAACTCCAGAATATAGATGTCTTTTATGAATGGTATTGGCGTCTCGAATATTATTTTTTTGTTATTTATATAGTATTGCTTTTTTATTATTTATCTGTAATTATTATGAGGAATATTTTTGAATGGTGTTTTTTGTTTGCTACTTTGAAGATTGCTTTTATCTATCCAGATGAATGATTGATATTTTAAATGTTTTGAACCATCAGATTATTCGGAACATTTTAACATTTTAATAACCACTTCAAATTAAATTAATATATTTTTGGAATAAAAATAAGACGACGCGTTTCGAGTACACTATAAGCACATGGAAACTTGCCGAAAAGAAATAAAATTTATCCAATAAATTATTGGATGAAAATAATTTTATTTCACATTTTCCCTAAAATTAAGAAAAATGCACTACATGCAAACAATTTCGGATTGTTTTGGGTTTGATGGGAAGGCTAAAATTGAGTTGATTTGCATTGAGTGTGAGAAGTTTCATCTCAAAGATTAGCTTTTGGTGTGCTGTTGGTTGTCATCTTTATCATATGTCTCCGTTACCTTGTAAAGTACGGAACGATAGAGAAAACATATCGTTTTCTCAAATAGTAATTGATAGCTGCCAATGGTTGGTTTGCGAGAATGAGATTGATTGCATTTAGGGCATTTTTCTTAATTTTAGGGAAAAGGTGAAATAATTTATTGATTAAATAATATATAATTTTCTTTATTTATATAGGTGAAATAATTTATAATTTATTTATTTATTTTCATCCAATAATTTATTGGATAAATTTTATTTATTTTTGGCAAGTTTCCGTATAGTGTACTTGCTTAGTGCATTTTGTGACCTGATGATGAGATTATCATTATCTCGAAACGCGTCGTCTTATTTTTATCCTTATTATATAGATTTTACTTTACAATGTGAAATATATTTTAAGTAATAAATATATATTTTCATTTTAATCAAAGTTTTTAATAGTATATTACAAATAATAATGTATTTAAAAAGAATTAAAAATATTTTAGAAAATAATTTCAAATTATTTTAGTAAGGAATTGTAATTTTAACTTGTTCAAAATAATTAAAAATAACTTTAAAATAATTAAATATTTGCGAACCTTAAGTCTGTTTTGATAATTTTTAATATTGAAATTAAACATATACTATAGTATTTTTTTAAATTATATTATAAAATCTTTAATATTTAGTAAGACATTTTTTAAAAAACTTTCGTTTAAACAATATTTACCAAAACAATTTCTTCTACTTGTGAAGAGGAACAATCTATTTAATGTGTAGACTAACTGACAAATCCTTCTAAAACCTTAAATACACAATTTAAATTTATTTCAAAAACTTAAATTCAAAGTGAAATTATCTTTTAATTAAACTTTCTTTGATAAAATGTTTATTTACAAATATTTAATTAATTAATATAGACACTTATTTTCTTTCAATTTATTTATAAATTTTATGATTGAAGTTATTCATATTTCCGTTTCACAACATTAATATACACTTCAACCGAAATTTATTAAAAATAAATAAAGTTACGAATGTTTCTGAAAATTATAATTAAAAGGTGAAACAATTATTTGTTCATTCATTATTGTCGGAAAAGTAAAACGTTTTTATAGATATAATTATGGATAAATCTGTAGAAAAATGTATAAATGCTTCAAATATCATTCAAAAGATTCTAATCAGTCCTTAAAGTCGTTTAGTCTTGAAAAACAAATTAATTTTAAAATATTGTCTGAAAAATATTTATCTTCTTCAACGAAGAAATAAGTTTGTAAAAATAAGTATATATCAGTAAATTGATAATTATTGCATATAATTATAATGTAAAGTTAAAAAATAAAAACTCTCATTTCCCCTAAAAAATAATCAATTTGCAATATTACTAGGACACGTCACATGGAGTGGCTTTAATTCAGGTTCTTTAATTTAGGCGGAAAGCTGGCATTTAGACTCCAAAAGCATGCATTTTCTGATGTGAATCCATTCTTAAGAGTATTATTCCATCTCTCAATTTTAAGCCCCAAATTAGTGCTGAAGCTTCTACGAGTAATTTCACGCAATTTCTTCTATTAAATTACTTCTGATTCTTTTTTTCCTTAGAAGTAATGCTTCAAGTCATTAAAGCCTCATCAATATTTTTATTTTTTTTGTTGTGATCTTAGGCACAAATTCTGTCCAGGAATCCTAAACAATATTAAAGACTTTTTTGAATTTTTATCTGTCGTTTTTAATCGTCTCTGTTCAAATTCACGGAAAATTGTGTTTTCGTAATTGATTGTAATAAGCAATAGATTTTCTTGATGGGTATAGAAAGAACATTTAGACAAGACTCGTTTGAATTTTTATTACAGTCACATTTAGAGTCATTCTGACTCCCAAAAAGTTTGTCATCATTCTAATTGATTTTCTTATTTCTATTTTTAATCATAATTATTCGAACAATTTTTCTAAATCATTTTTTTGAAATATTTAACTTCTAAAAAAATTAATTAAAAATAATAACTTTTACCATTTTTCAATAAATCCCAAAATAATAAAATGTCATCAAATTATTAAAAATGCACTTAATTTAAATTTGAATAAAAAATATTAAACTTAATTTAATTGTTAAATTAAAAATAGGAACTTATAAAATGATTATTTTAATTATGTTCGAATAGTCAATCACTTTAAATTTAAATAAAAAAATACCAATTTCAATCTGGGTGGGAGATTCACCGATCTAAATTCAACATACTTAAATCAACATACATCATCAATACATTCACACATTAAAACAATTTAAAATATTCCTCACATCTCCCTCGATTTACATGGCTTTAGCCATTCTACATTTCTGATCAAGATCCTGCCGTTATCTAGTTGTATCTCATAACTTCTTTCGAGTCTTTGCTTTTTAATTTTAGCTGGTCCCATATAACGGTCATCATCTTTTGATGGGTTAACTTTCTTTATCAATACTTTATCTCCGACCTAAAATATTCGCTTTGTTTCAATAGTATTTTTATTTTCTTTTTCTCCACTTTTTCCTTCTGTTGTGTTCTTCCACCAATGTCTTAGTTTTCTTCCGAAGATTATCTCGGCTCGAGATATTCCAGTTGTTACTTGAATTGTACCGTTTACCATTAATTCTATTTCTCCCAACATTTCTACTCAATCTCTATGCATTTCATCTTCCAATCGTATATTTATGGCGTCTCTTATTGTTCTGAATTGTCTTTCTATGATCCCGTTAGTGTTGTGGTGACAAGGACTTGAGTAGTGTATAAACCTTAATTTCAATACTATTATTCTGTCTATATATTTACTATTTAGTAATTAATCAGATAAAGTATATTAATGTATATTATACTTGTATTTTATTTTTTACTATCTTTATATTACTTTTATTATATTTATTATGGATAATTTTAGTTTATAATGTATATATATAATATATTATCATTAATTTTAATTTTATAATTATTATATGCTTGACTACATTAAGTAGTCTAGCCAAAATATCAATTTTAAAATTTAAAAATAACAAATCATTAAAAATTGATTTAAAGAAAATCATTAAAAATATCATTAAGACTTTCTATCGTCTTTCATCTTTCCTTTTTCACAACCTGAATTTTAAGTGATTTGCAATCAACTATTCATTATCATTCATTTTTTTCTCAATTGAAGAAACTGCTGCATTAGCTCCACAAACGATCATTGCCATCCAATTTAAAATACCCGATATCACATCAAATCCGTTCAACCGCAATTTGCAATTCCAACTTGTTGTGTACATCGAAGCTGAAAATTGTTGTTCATTGACGATCAAATTTTGACGTTCAAAATTTTATTGACCAGAGACTCAAAGGACGATTTTGTAAAGTATATATTCATTGTTATATTTCTTTTTCTTCATCAGCTCGTTTCCATTTTTCTGTGATCTATATTCATTGAATTCTTTTTCTCTTTCAATTTTACAGGTTGTGAATTATATATTATTAATATTATTTTTATTTTTGATTATTATCTCGTAAGTAAAAATTACTTCAAGTTCCTAAATCCGAACTTTAGGTAATTTTTACAAGTAGACTATCTCCGTCTTAAATTACTTCCTTTTATTTTTAAAGAGTGCTGATTTGAAAGTTTTCCGTCTATCAACGTGTATCTCTTTTGGTGGTCCAAATTTCCAAATACATGTATTAGTGTTGTCTTGTCGTCTTGGTGTACCACTGCGGTCAAGCTGATTTACCTACTAAATTGATCGATTATTGCTAAAATTTATTGGTATCCATTGATGGACCTTCTGAATGGTCCGCAAAAGTCCATGTAAATTTTTGAAATGGTTCGTTGGCCGATTGTTTAATGTGTTTCTCTTTCGTTTTTGCTGACAACGTCTTCCATTTCTGGCAGTTTGCGCAACTTTGTATGATTTTCTTTTTCTGTTGTCTTATTTCATGCATATAATAATTCATAATTCATTTATATTTCTATAATAGTTCGTCAGACCCAATAAACTTCTTAAATGTTTAATACATGAATGATTTTTAAATTTGTCGCTTGCATTCAATTTTCGTATTATCCGTCTCTATACCATCTTTGCTAACAACATATCCTAAAAAAAGTCTTTTCTACCATAAATTGACACTTTTCAGTGTTTATCCGAAGGCCCGATTCTTTAATCTTTTGAAATATGTGTTTGACTCGTTTGAAATGTTCTTCTTTGTTTTTTGCAAAGATTAGAATATCATTCAAGTAACTGTTTCTTTCCAGTTTAATTCTCCTAACACTCTTGAAATGTCACTGGGGCAGCTGCAATACCGAATGGATCTTTTAAAACAATATTGACCGTTCTTTATCGAAAATGCAATTTTTAATTTTGAATAGTTCTCCAATTCAACTTGATGAAATGTACTCTCCAAGTCGATCGTGCTTAAGTATTTCGCTCTATTTAATGTCTTTAGCATTTTTTCTACATTTGACATTGGAAATGCTGGTCAGATTGTGACTATTTAATTTTCGAAAACCAAAACATACTCGGATAATAATAAGATAATTTTTCTTCATGACGGCGAATCAGTTAGCAAAAGTTATAAAATGACATAATTAATATTATTAAAAAAAGTTATTAAAAGTTTTGCTTATAATTTACTGACAATTTATTTATTATAATGATCTAATTTATTAAATCATTATTCGATTGGTTTAAAAGATTGAAATAAATTTGTTGATTTATTCGGTTGATTCAATTAACATTAATTATTTTGAGACTTCCATAAGATAAAGAATAATATTTATAATGATTCGGGGATATTTACAACTTGTATTGATATTAGTTACAATATTGAATTATATTTTGTGTTTTAATATTACAAAGGATGGAGGATACACAGCAAAATTTTGCTTGAATAAATCCGATAATTTTACACAAATAGAGACTCTGAGTAGTTATTACGACTTTATAACTTGTTCGAAATCTCATTATATGTGTCGATCTGGATCTATTTATTACTGTACAATACCTTGTGGATTTAGGGCCAAAGGACTGATTGTTGATGGAATCATTCATAAAATACAATGGATAGACAAACAAAAATTCATATTGTCAAATGACAGATCAAATTATCTTTCTAATCACAATTTAAAAATCAGTATTGAATCAGAATCTTTACCTATGTTGGATCACGATCAAATTCATATTTTATTGTCTCATAATATTTCTTGTTTAAATAAATCATTTTTCGAAAGATCGATAATTTGTAAATTAAATGTAGCATTGATGGCGCCAGATCAAACAGAAAGAGTAAATGTGAGCATACAATATGGATTGAAGTGTAACCAGCCACAACATTTGGGATATATTTCAATTAAAACACAGAATAAAATAAGGATTTATTTGATTATTTCTATAATCGCACTTATTATTATAACGATGATTATCATAACAAGCTTCACAATTTTTATTCGTAAAAATCAAAAAAAACATTCAAAACAAAATGAAAGACAACTAGATAACCAAAATGGCCTCTTTTGTAATTTACAAAGAAAAGGTACGTTTTTAGAATATTTATTTGTTTATTAATTTTATTTGTGAAAACATATTATTATTTTTTTTAAAAATTATTAATTAAATGACAATAACATGCATAAATCCAAACTTCAAAAGTAACTTGAGACAATATACGGAACAAGTGATAATTTATTCCTCTTTCACCATCATAAATGTATGAAGTATCGAATCTTCAAATTTAGAAATTCCAAATATTCGATGAATAAAATATTTTTTCGTCAAATAATAACTTTTTTTTAAACTACTTTTCGTTTTGTAGAGAATTTAAATAATTAGTTTTCTTTTCGTTTTATAATGATCATCATATCATTATACGAATAAAATAAAAGAAGTTAATAAGTTAATATTTAAGGATATGAAATATTATAAGAGTTTGTGTATTTATCTAACTTTGTAAATTTATTGTAATTGTAAATTACTATTTCTTGTTTTTTCATAACTTGTTCTCTTATTCAAGTTTGTTCCTTCAATTAAATTTGTTAAACATATTTTTTTTCATTGCTAATTTATTTTCAATTAAAAACAAGATTATTTTTAAAACAAGTTTTTTAAAGACTATTTATCATATTTTATAATTTTTTTCATAATTTATTTTATGATTTTCTATATTATATTTTTATTCAGAAATATTTTGTATATATTTGAAAATAAATATTTCTTATTTAATCTTTATGTCTTAAAATAATTTACCTATTATTATTTTTATTATTGTAATAATTTATCTGAGATGCATGTCAATAATAAATCTTAAGGTTTACTATATTGGCATAAGGAGGCTAAAAGGTCTGCTTATTTTTTTATTTTTTGGTAAAACATCTTAGCTTTCTTATACAGATAATGACAGATATATCAAAATAACAAAGTCGTTTATAAAAATTATACAGAATATTTAAAATAACCCCAAAAGTTATTATTATTATCCTCTTTAGCACAGACGTGTTGATAAAGATTTGAAATATATAATATAATATAAAGGTTTGAAATAATAGAAAATGTGTTTAAGTCTTTTATTTGAATACACATACAACCACTTACTTCCATAACCGAGAGGCACTGACCCTATAGCAACCCTAACTTAATCGCAACACCTGGCAGTCGGCAGTTTCGGCCATCACATTCAACGTGTTAAGAAAACTGTAAATTAAAAACAACGTGAATTACAGATCAAAAACGTTTGTCGATTTTCACAAAAAAAGAAATTATTGTTGCATGGAGATATGAAATAATTAACGAAAAACGTTAATAAGATAGTTACTTTCGGCCCTAGTGTACTCGCTACAGAAGACTGGTCGAATCGAATGACGATAATGCTGGAATGATCGGCTGTTTTTAAGTGATGATTATTAGGAAAATATAAACGATTAAAATCCCGATTAACTTAATATTTCACTTTGAAATCAGGCTTAATGAATTTAATTCTGTTTTCGAAACTATCGTCAAGTAGATTTATTGAAGGATGGATGGATGATTCATCTATTGGATTGATAGATGCGAAGTAGAAAGGATTTCTACTCTTAATTATTTTCTATAGTAATAACATCGGTAAGTAATTAATTTGTCGTTGATTTTTTATTGTTATAAAAAGAATTATTATAGTTATTATAATTATTAATGATAAAATGTTATTCTCAATAAAAATATATTATATTTTGAAATAAATACGAATATGTTTTTCATTGTGTGGGCATTGCAATTATAAGTAAATTATCAACAAAAAATAACTAAAAAAAATATTATAAAAACAGAAAAATTATTATAAATTTTGTGTAAAACTTGTAATGATTTCAAAACATTTAATTCTTTTTAATTCTTAAATTTATTTTAAACTCAAGAAATTAAACAAATATTAACAGAAAGCAATTTAGCCCAAACTAATTCTAACTATCATTTATTCTGTACCATTTATCTACCACCTTCAGCAATCTGCAAAAGTAAACTTTTATCCGAACTCCAGAGAAATTGTTCAAAATGTTATTTTCGAGTTTTTTGTGAATTTTAAAAATGTTTTGAAAATTGAATGTAAAATACTGTTTTGATATAATAAATATTTTGATCAAAATAACTTTTTGTAATTCAAATATCAAAGTGTTAAACGGAATTTTAATTTTATAAAACTAATAAATGTACCTGTCACAAAAATAGAGTGGTAGCTCGGTTTACGAATATTAAGAACATTAATTGAGTTTCCATTACATTTATTATTATCACAATTTGAATTGTCACTACAATAATTCTCCGTAAAACTTGCGTAGCTCGTCATCGTTCTTGATTGATAATCTTTAATAATATTCTTTAACGTATTATTATTCAAAAAAAATTAAAATACAATTTAATCATTACAAAAATAATTTATATTTTAAATTATAATATAATTATTACAAAAATTATTTATAATTGAAATTTAAAATATTTTTTATTTATTTTAAGAACTTATTATTAAAATATTATTTATGAAATATTAGTTTAATTTTAAAGTGGTTATTTAACTTTTAATAATTGATTATACAACTCGATGTTTTAAAATATTTAAAATATTATAAAGATGGATTATCAATTAGTTAACGGATGCAAGAGTCCATCCACTCTTCTTTTCTTTGCTCTCATCAGCTTCCTTCATTATCTTGGCATGTTCTTCCTTTAGCCAGTCCATAATATCATCAGATTCCAATATTGGTCTATTTTTAGTCTTGAAGGCTCTATGTGATAATTCATCATCAAAATTTGTGAATGTTGCCTCCAATTTAAGGTTGACTTTGATAGCCTTGAAATCAATCATGATGTCTTGTAGAATCTCCATGGTTTCCTTCTTGGAATAGTCAACTTCTTCTTTCCATAGTGACCAATTCTATGGGACCGGATCAGTCAATTCAATTAATTTTGGACATTTCAAAAACTGTATCTGATATCCATTATAGTTTGTTGATGGTATTAAACGCCATGTTGATGGATTTATTTGTGAAGTCTTCTTTATTCGCATTTTCTTTCTTAGTGAATGTTTTGTTTGAGCAGCATTTATATCTTCAGCAACTTGGTTAACCTTATTAAATCTTTCATTATCAATGTGCCACTTTATTTCAGCAGTAGTTTGATTTTGACACACATCTTGAAATATTAAGAGAAAAAAAAGATTTATGTATGGAGCGAAAAAAACAACTCACCATTTTCTTAAGCAGATTTTGAAATAATTACAGATGTCTGATTAGAAATTTAAAATATTGATTAAATTTCAAATTTGAATTGTAATCATTACGTTAACATTCATTTTTAAGAAAGCAAAATATAAAAATGGCGACATGGCGACATGGCTCTCAAATAAAACCTTAACAAAAACAAAGGTTTAATCATTAAAGAGACAGAAATGGTGTTAGGTCCAATTACTTGTTCAATCAGCACACAGACAGAAACGGTGTTAGATCCACTTACCCCTAAATCAAGTGGAAAAATTATGAAGAGATCCTGTTCTTCGGCTCATACTCTCAGAAATGGTGTATGGAGAATATCCCCATCACCACTTCGGAACAATGTGCACTATCAATCGGCACTTTTACAATATCTGGGCACTAAGCAGCTATCGATTAGCACTTTTTTCTTTGATTGCTAATGAAAGGGTCACGGTTGCTAAGGATACGGTAACCGTTATCATGGTTACATTCACCTTGAACCACTGTATCAATTGCTAATGAAAAAGTCCTTTACCGTTGCTATGATAACTAAGACCTTTGTTACCGTTACCAAATGAAACGGAACCGTTGCTAAGGTGATCGGAACCGTTACTATGGTAACCGCGACCGTTGCTATGGTAAGCGCAATCTTTGCTACGGTAACCGTTTCCATGGCAACGGCCTACCCCAGGGGGGGAATAAATAATCGATTGAGGGAGAACATACATTTTCCAATACTTCGCATATATTTGTTTTACTATTTCTTGATTTTGTTCTTTCCATTGTAGTTCTATCCCGAACTCTTCCATCAATGACATGCCTCCTATCATGTCTGGTTTTAAACTTTTCACTATTACAAATCTTATTTTCTCCACTTTCTTTCCAATTTTCACTACGGTCTCCATTTCTCCTCCAGCATTCATTATTAACCCATTTGCTGTCGTCAATTTTTGATTTGTTCGTTCCACGGTTATGTTATTCATTTTCTTAACCATTTCTTCGTTTATCACGTTTAATGCAGCTCCCGTATCTAAGAGAATGTTCTACGAATGTTCTCAATCGTAACCTTTATGCTTGGTTGTCCATGTAGTGTTTATATGTAATCGGTACGTTTTCGTCATTAGTAATTATTAAGAGTTCTCCTGATTTATCTAATATCTTTTTTATAATTTTTATCACTTTATGATTCATTTCCGGTTTATGGTCGTTCAAACTTTGATCTATTTTTATCAATTTTATTACAATGATTACCATTATTTAATTTACTACTAATATTATTTATAATACTGATAAAATTACTATTATATATATAATTTATATGGTTTGTTTTGTGTAATGAAAAACTTACTGTAGTAGCAAAATCAATTCCTGGTCGTCTTGGCATTGCTCGTTTTTTTCGGTTTCTCTGCACTCTTCTTTCTCCATCATCGATATCTGTTGTCCTCTTTCAAAATAATAAATATCGAGTACAAGCCGATAAAAAAGTTTCGTCATTGTCCTGTCTACGATATTTTTCCTGCATAAGTATCCCAATCAACTGATCCGAGTTGCTGGCTATGATAAAAAGATTTTCATAATACTTTAAAAATTTACATTTAGATTTATTAAAATAATGTTTTGAAAATAGAATTTAAAATCTCAATTTCGTTAAATTTAACGACTTTTAAATTACCCATTTTTACATAAAAATAAAATTATATTTCCATTAATAATTACGTTTTCCAAAATAAAATTAAAATCGCATTTTCATTTAAGTGGATTTAATTGTTTTACAATTCTATTTTAATTCCAATTAACTTTTCAAAAAATATTTATAATTACATTTTTAATTCAATCGTGTAAAATAAAAGTTACAAAAAAGAGTTTAGTTTATTTTCATTTCGCAAATAAAATATCAAACTTTATAATACTTTTGATTTTATTTCAATTAAAAATTTTAATCAAAATTGAAATTAACTTTTTTACTTTATAATAAATCTTTGCATAAATCTTTTAATAAAGCTTCCGTAAAATTTATTTTATTTCCTACATAAATTAATTTTTACATTAAATTTCTGAAAATCTGATTTTAACATATCTATAACAATATTTTACGGAATGTAATTGTTTAATTATTAATTTGATTGTAAATTCAAAATTTTATAAACTCAACAACGCTCCCAAAAATGGAAAAAAATATGTTTCCTCATGACGGTGAATCATTTAGCAAAAGTTATAAAATGACATAATTAATATTATTAAAAAAAGTTATTAAAGGTTTTGCTTATAATTTACTGACAATTTATTTATTATAATGTTCGAATTTATTATATCATTATTCGATTGGTTTAAAAGATTGAAATAAATTTGTTGATTTATTCGGTTGATTCAATTAACATTAATTATTTTGAGACTTCCATAAGATAAAGAATAATATTTATAATGATTCGGGGATATTTACAACTTGTATTGATATTAGTTACAATATTGAATTATATTTTGTGTTTTAATATTACAAATGATGGAGGATACACAGCAAAATTTTGTTTGAATAAATCTGATAATTTTACACAAATAGAGTTTCATAGCAGTAGTTACCACTTTATATCTTATTCGAAATCTCATTATATATGTCGATATGGATCTATTTATTACTGTACAATACCTTGTTGATTTAGGGCGAAAGGACTGAGTGTTGGTGGAATCATTCATAAAATACAATGGATAAATAAACCGAAATTCAAATTGTCAAATGACAAATTAAATTATTTTTCTAGTCACAATTTAAAAATCAGTATTGAATCAGAATCTTTACCTATGTTGGATCACGATCAAATTCATATTTTATTATCTCATAATATTTCTTGTTTAAATAAATCTATTAAGAACACCAACATGGCTTTTCAAACTTTTATTTTCATTACAATCAGAATTGTCTTTTGGACAACTCTCAGCAAAACTCTCGTCATTCGACATCGTTCTAAATTGATAATT
>MQRK01226612.1:10132-23103 GCA_001938485.1 Girardia tigrina
GACCAGTTGAAGTTGATGGCGACAAAATAACAGCACTGATCAAATCTAATCCACATATGACGACAAGAGAAGTTACAGAGACTCTGGAAATATCAAAATCAAGTGTTGGAAGTCATTTACAGAAACTTTGATTCCTCAGTAAACTCGATATGTAGTTACCACATGAACTGAAAGAAATTCATTTGGTGAAACGTATAGACATTTGCGATTCCATTTTGAAACGAGAACAAAGGGAATTATTTTTGAAGCGCTTGATTACGGGTGACGAAAAATGGATTGTTTACAACAATGTGGAACGCGGATGATCATGGACAAAACGTGGTGAGCCTGCCAAAACGATCCCAAAAGCAGAAATTCACCAAAAGAAGGTTATGCTTTCCGTGTGGTGGGATTTTAAATGAATTGTGTTTTTTGAACTCCTTCCGAGGAATGAAACCATCAATTCAGACAGATATTGTGGTCAACTGGAGAAATTGGCTCATTCAATTCAACAGGAACGTCCTGAATTGGCAAATCGAAAAGGAGTTGTAATTCAGCATGATAAAGCAAGACCGCATACAAGTTTGACTACTCGCCAGAAACTCTTATCACTGGGTTGGGAGGTTTTGCCGCACCCACCGTATTCTCCAGACTTGGCCCCATCGGATTTTCCTTATTTATATCACTGCAGAATTCCTTAAACAGAAAAACATTCGCCAGTGATGATGACATCAAGTCGTTATTAGACGGCTTTTTTACTACCGGAAGCTACCGGAAAGCTGGAAGAAAGTGATTGAAAATAATGGACAGTATATCGTGTAAAAATATTTGTGCATCCATGTCAATTTTTGATAATAAATATTTTAGTAAAAAACGCAATGACTTTTTGGCCAACCCAATAATTATACGACAACCATTGATATCACGAATTGTTTTTCTATTTTGCTGACTATTAAATTTTTTATTATCTATTTTCACTACTCAAACTATTTGCTGAAGACAAATTTATCGAATTCCACTTTGCTTATATTTGTCATCTTATCAAATTACAGTTGCCTTATTTTTTCCGACGTACATTTTTGGACTAAAAAATATATATACAAATCCAAAACAGAAATAAATAAAATAAAGCCATTTAATAATATTTAAATTAAAAGAAAATAGTAAGGGAGATCAGAAAAATTATATAAAAAGAATTGAACAATAGAAGAATCATTTCTTGCACAGAAACTTTGGTCTAGAGGAGGTCTATAATTGTCGTTCGTTACTGACATTTTATTTAATTACGGTAATCTGTTACGGTACTTGTTAGTTAAATTACCTTATATAATATACAGTTATTTTGACATCTGAGTTGTATATATTTAATTTCTTTTTTATATATATTGTAACCAGCTCTAGAGTTGTAAAATAAGAGGAAATTTTATTCATTGTAAGTGATAAAATTAAATCATTCAAGTAATAACAGCTTTCTTCTTGTTTTATACACATATATAAATAAACATTGATGAATGGAAAAGTGTTTTTTGAATTTTCTGTTGTAGTTTGTAACAAAAACGTTTTATTTTGATTTTTTAATATAATCAACAGAAAACAATTAATTGATACAGATGATTGTGGAATGTATTTGAATATCTATATAAAAACTTTGAAAGCTTAAATTATAGGAATACTCTGTCTAATTTATTTCTTATGATATCTGTAAAGACTTATGGATATTTCACTTTCTTTTTTGTAACCTAGCATACTAGTGTTTGTTAGAGTTCCTCTGATATGATTCTTAATTGAATCTTCTTTTAAATCTTATTTTAGAGGGGCAGTAGACGTCAGTTCAATGCTGTCGAAACCAAGGTTCACAGTCAATTCTGAAACAAATGTGTTTAAGATTCAAAAAAAATTAATAAAAAGTAGAATATACTTGTACGTATTGTTTTTATCACAAAGACTTTAGTTATAAATATTTTCAAAATATTACTGAATTTTTTAACTACTCACACAAGGCATGGCTGTAATTATAAATGTTTATACAAAATGTTTAATGTAAATGTATGCTTGTAATATGTGAATCAAAATGCGAACTATCCCAAACAATTAATATTTGTAGAAACTGTCTTAAAATTAAATTAATTAATTTAATTTTTATGAATTTGATAAAAAACAATTTGTTTAAATATTGGTTTTTCTCGTAGAATTTTAAATGTATAATCAGACATTGATTACGACTTCTTTCATAAAAATAAATGTTACGAAACTCAGTCTTGTGTCCTTAAGACTCATTCTAGGTCTTCTGTTTGTGGATTCTAATATTATAAGATATTGAATAGAATCTAGACTAAGAAATCAAATGACAGGAGTGATTTTAAAATTATAAAAGTCGAATTGGTGCACATTATCTCTGGTACTTTGAAATGATTATTAAAATGTTTTTATACAGTTAAAACAGGGTACTTAAAGCAGCTCATTTATTTATGTACCTTATTTTTGTACATAAACGCTAAATATTCAGAAAGTTTCTTTGTAATTTTTTGAAATTTTTCGACTTAGTAAATATATTAATAGAATTTTTATGACTTCGACTATGGATTTTTCATTCGATTTTGTGACTAATTGATTAAAAGTGATGTAATTTATTTATTTTAATGTGAGGAAAACTAAAAGTGATTCAGCTCTCAATTTATTGAAATTATTAAATCGAACTGGATTTCGGTTACTTAATTTGTTACGTGAGAAAACGAAAAAAACCCATATACGTATTTTACAATTAATTGCTGTTCTGATCAGTAATTAAATTATAACATACACTAGAAAAATACCCGTCAAAAATGACTGGTGAGCTGAATTTTCGACTTTGAAAATTTCTGTTTTAATTTTTAAATCGTAATTATTATACTTTATTATTAATTGTTTTGGATTCTGTGTTAATTTAACAGTCAGTCAAATATATCGGCACCAAAGGCCTTTCGGCAAAGGCACTGTACAGATAGAACCGTCTCGATGCGGAATATGCAGATCTATCTCAACTTTACGCGGTTTCACTCACTGTTCCTCCAATATTTCTCATTTTATCTGCATATATATGATCATAGTAAAATTTGAGCTTGACTGACAAACCGTGAATCAGATGATAACGAAATTTTGCAAATTTAACCTAAATTGATTTTTAGAAATATAATTAGTAAATAAGTGATAGAAATCGTCATTTATGAAATAAATTAGTATTTTATTGATATTTTCTTAAAAATTTTCACGAAAATCCGTGTAGGAATCATCAAAATCGTTATTATTCGAAATCGGTGTTAATTTAACCATTTAACGACATGTACGATTTTCGATCAATTTCATCGGCTTCCGGGCGTCTTTCGGCGAAGGCGCTGTACCAACAGAATCGTATTGATGCGGGCTATTCAGATTGACCACGATCTTAAACGGATTCGTCCGCAATTTCACATTGAAAAGCGTGACCGGCAAACAAACAAACACACTTTTTAGACATATATATATATATATAATGTAGATAAAAACATTCGAGTCACAAAAATAAAATTTAATATGATATTAAAATTTCATAATTTTAATCATCAACATATTTAGATAAGCGAGCCACTTTGTTTTTCTTCATAGTAACCTTTATGATTCGATCTATACTCTCACAATCAATTTCGAAAAAGATTTCGTTCTTTTTGCTAAGGAAAATAGTAACTAACCATTTAAGCTCCTGTTTAGATTTATTTGTCGGACTCCTGTTGATGTTTCATTTTATAGCCAAAACTCTTTTTTGGATATAGGGATCACTTAAAGTAAAAATATTATCAATAATTATTATGAGGAATATTTAAAATTTGGTATTTGGAAATGTGTTTTGCCCACCCAGATTGGAAATGGATATTTTGAATGTTCAGGATGAGTTAATGTTTGAACCTGGTTTGTATTATAAATTGCAACATGAGATATTTTAAAATTAAAATATTAAAAAGAATTTTAATCGACGCAATTCATTGCATTTTTAACATAAATACCGAAATCAAATATTTATTATTCCCAATTTCTTGGCAAGGATTTTCAAGCCAATCTAGTTGCTCTAATTAAAAACTTATTCTTTTCCACGACGCGATGACATCAATAAGTAATTCAACGATTAAATTTTGTCTTACCCATTCTTTAACTTTTAAACAAATGCTAATTGTAGATTCTTCTGCTTTGAATTATTTGTAAAACAACCCATGCTTTCAGTCGCAATTTCATTTCGGGTAAAAGGTCTTTTGCCATCACAATAGTAAAAATAGTAGCATAGTGTGGCAGGGTATGATTCTCTCGGCAGTTACCGTGTTAATATTATGTCTTTGCAAAAGTAAAGTTCGCGAAGCTTTGTATATTATATTTTATACACATTTTTATTGATTCAAAATAATCTATATAGAATATATTCAAATTTTAACTGATTTTCTTTAAATTTAAAACATTGAAATATTTTCTAAAACAAATTTTGACAAAAAATAATCTTGTTTAAAAAAGAATATAGACAAAATACATATTTTCCCTTGCATGTTATGTGAATTTAAATAAAAAAATATGCTGTAAAACCACTGAATCATTTTTATGGGTGGAGTGATTTAAAGAAGTCGACATATAGAAGATTGTTTTGCAAATTCAGAAACTAAAGTTTTGATCTTCAAGATGATAGACCAAAAGAGACGGAAAATCACAAATTAGAGCCGTTGATTAACCTAGATCCAGTTCAATTGATTGCTGAGTTAACATAGCAAATAAATATTGACGTTTGAGTCTAATAAGTGCAATTTTAAAGGTTAGTAAATATGTTCCATACACATTTTCAGGAAACAACATGATTACGTGCATTTCACTATTGGAAAATACATTAAAATAGATTATAAAATACAGCACCCTACACAAAGACTTTTTAATGAAAAATCGTTATTAAGAATGAAAAATAATAACCTAATCGATAATCTGGATAACAAAAAGTGGTTGGTTTTAATTAAACCCACAGTTTTATCACTGTTATCTTCTTTCGGAACGGCCGAATTATCCATAATAAAAAGTAAGAAATAACTTTTTAGTAAAAGTTTATTTTAATAAACAATTTTCCACTTTTTTGATTTTTTTCCAAACTCTGAATATTAAAACAATTTCTTTATTTTAATATGATTCAGTTATTTTTGGAGGAACCAATTTATTTAAATTACCATCCATATATAGTACAAATATTTATATACATAAAAATAGTTTAATTATTTAACTTAATTATTATGATAAAATTTTCTTAAAGAATTTCACATTATTATTATTCATTTAAATTAATTTACTACATCAAAAATTCTAGCTTCAAATTTAATCCCTAACAATCACCAAAGTCAAATATATTCACTTTAAAATGTAATACAAGGTTATAATAAATGTAATACAAGATTATATATGAAATGATTAGTTTACTATGTATTCCTAGAACCAAATAACAAATAACTTCGAACACTACACACAACAATTAAAACGTTATAGCTAAAAAATGTAGTAAGAAGACAATTTTGTGGTAAAAGAATGGTCTTTCTTCAACAGGATAATAATGTTAATAAATATATGCATATCGAGCTTATTCTCCATATCTAGCCCCTTCGGATTATTAATTATTATTTATTAATTTTTGAGGGGTTTTTATTTGGTGCTTGGTCGGATTGAACAGCTTTTGATTTTGTTCTGCTGAGGGTACGATATAAAGACGTTTCTTTCGGAAGGGCATTTTACAGTCATCCGATAAATTTTGAACAAAATTTTTCACCGCTGATCTACACGTTACACCGGGAATTTCATTAACTGTTTCTTTTCACCGACTGCTATTCTTGCTAATGCAGCGAACGGTTGGAGCGTATGAGAATGTTCATTTGGAAATTTTGTGATTGACCCTTATTTGTGTCAAGAATAGATTTGCAGCGGGCACTTTGAAATTTACGACAAATACAATCAATTATACCTCCAGATCAAAGAAACATTTTATGCTCGGTGGATATTTTTTCTTGAAAAAATTAATCATTTCTTTTGGACATCACTCATTATATTAACATATAATATTAATAAATCTGTAAAATATTCAAAAAAAAAATCCATCATAAAACATGTGTCAATTATAATAGATAAAATGGTATTGACACGTAATTTCCATTATGATTTTATTAAAAAATAATTTTTTAGTTATAAAATGGATTATATTTTAATTCCGTAATGATTATTTTATATCATTTTAATTTAGTGCGCCAAATCACTTAAAACCCGATACATTAAAACCACAAATGACATTATCAAACCGGTAAAACCCGTAATTATACAACACTTCATTCACTTCACATCTTACATAATTGCGGCAAAATAAAGAAAAAAATATCATTAAATTTATTTATTTCGGATCGTATTTCTCCTTTGAAACGTTTTCAAGTTTCGTGTTCTTTTTTTATCATACTTCCTAACAAAAGCCTAATTTCCAAATCATAAAATTTGTAAGTTTTCTCTTCCTGTTTTTTTTTCTTCTTTTCGTTGAACTTATACAATTGTTCATTTAGAAACTATATTAAATAGACAGTTTTTCATGATTTAGACAAAAAAATATTTTTTTGTGTGAACGCTCTTCGTTTCACCTCAGCCACATTGAGATAAAATCAACATCAATTAGATGTGTGGCAAATATCTTGTGAATCACTTTATTTTATAATCAGTGTGATATTTAAAATTTGTTTGATTTGTAATTCACCCGTATTTCCCAGGATTCGAATTAACGTTTTATTCGGGTGTTTATGGGACTTCTGTTGGTCAGACTGAGTATTTCGGTAATAAAGCGAAAGGCTATATCGGGTTGATTGGCATTGCGATTGGGCTTGGTGAAATAACAAGTAATAGGTTATTTATTTACTTATAACCATCAGTAATCTATTAATAGACATTAATCATAAATTTTATCTGAAATTAAACAATAAAAGAAGTTTTGTTGATCATTTTCGAAAACCTAAAGTCAAGATTAATGATAATTAAAAAGTTTGGTCTGTCATGATAATTATCGTTATTATTAATTGTTATCTAAAATCATACATTAGCGATAATTATCGTCTGTGATAATGTCACTGGGATGAGTCTGGTAGATTATTTGCTTTCTTTTCTCAATTAAAATGGCATTGGGATTTTTAATTGACTTTATTTTTAATTATAAATAATTAATTATTTGTTTTTAATTTAAAAATGATGAGTTGACGATTTTTAATTTTCAATGTGTTTAAAAAATTTCCAAATTGTAATAATATTTATAATACTTATATTCTCTAAAACTCGAATTAATCTCCTATGGGAAATTAATTTTTAGTAAAGTTTTATTTTTCAAAAAAATATAGAAGGTGGGGAATTATTCGGGGTATTATCAAAAATTAAATGAATTAACGAAATAAACTTGTAAATCAAAAAAAAATTTTGTATCCATGCTTTATGCTGGCAGAACTCTACTTGGCTATCAAATTCGTCAAAACACATATACCTCTCGTCTATTGTAAAATGTATGGAAAATGGAAAATTGAAATTTTTTTAACTTAATTAACATTTTTTATCAGATTTTCACACAATCATTTATTGTCATCGAAAATGAGTAAGTGTGAAAAGTTTAGAGAAAATCGATTGAGTAAAAAACCTTCAAAAATAGGTTTCAAAATTTGATGGATACATACCTTTAAAAAAACAAGCTAATATAAAGCATGTGTTCGGGATTTGAACTTTTGAATTTTTATATTTTAAATTAAATTATTATCATTATTAATATTATCAAAAGAAAATCAAATCAAATTGAAAAGAAAGTTGAGCATTTGACATTTACTTGAAACAAAACAATTTTTGTTTGTTTTGGTTTTTGAACAATTATTCGATAAAAAATAAAAATTGTTTGATAAATTAATGAAATGAAAATGACCTTGGTGTTGTTTAACTGAATTGTTGAAATTAACTTGTAAAAAACAAATTTTTGATTAATGATGAAAATAAATATAGTTACGTGACTTTCTGTAGAGAATTGTTCGAGAAAATAAATTTGCTATTGTTCGATCGATTTTATTAAATTTAATTTTAAATCGTAACTCAATTTGAATAATTATTTCTAATCGTTTCTATAGATTCTGATTTTCTCGTGACGACAAATTATTTGCAATTAAATAAAATGGCGATAAACAATCGAAATAGTGAAATATGTTCAATGAGAATAAATAATCAAATAAACGGCACATTGTTTCTGTATGATCAGCAAATGTCTGTGTTGGATGAAACTTACAATGATTTAAATAGTAAGCAAAATGCGTTTAGAGAAAATTATTCCAATAAGATTAATTTTTACAAAGCGAAGTGTGAATCAATCAATTCGAAAATTGATACTGAAATGGTTAAAATATTCTGTGAAAGATTCGAAAGATTTAACGACAAATCGAATTCGACAAAGGAAAACAGGATCGGTGTTATTTTTCATTCATTTCTCAATAAATGGGCCCAGCAATTCATCCACAGAATTTCCCTGTGCAACCCTGCTATCTCCGTCCGATTCTCGGGACGACCTGAGAATCGGGCGGAACAGCATGAAAAATAAGAGAAACAAATAAACGAAATTTTTTATTCATTCATTATTTTGAGAGTTGCGCGATCGCTCAATTGTGAAAATTTTAGCAGCTGAAAAGATTAATTTAATCAAAGCTTGACTCTACAGCCCATGCGAGAAGCGATGGTGCTCTTTCAATGCTTTGATGCATTAGACTTGTGTGTCTTTCTGAGGCGGTAGGAGGAAAGTTTCAGATCATTCTTGGCAATGTATGCATTATTCCTTTTGAAATACCATACTATTTGGTTATATGACGCATGAGAATTCATCTATCGAAGCTTGGGATTGTTTACCTACTGTGGATATAAACTTTTTGGGAAAATATAATAAATAGAATTTTTTTTGCTTAAATATAAAAAATAGAATTTTTTTGCTGACATAAAACAGAATTTTTATTGACGTAAATATAAAACAGAATTAATATAATAATAGGATATTATTATAATTTTCGTCACTACATCCAAGCTTAACACATTTTTTATTTTGCTGCAGCAAAAGATATCCATGAATTCCTGTACTTACTATTTTCAGGAAACTCGCATGCTAACTTCATAGCTTTACTGTTAGTCACGGCTAAAGTTGCTAGTTGCATATTAAAGGACTAAAATCATTATTATTTTATTAAATAAATGATTCATTACAAAAAACTCACCGGCATAGTTATAATCAAAAACTCTTTTTCTTGGTATAATAATATATTTAAACTAAATTATTTCTTATATCTATTTTTTTATCTATTTACGTCAATAAAAATTCTGTTTTATATTTAAGCAAAAAAATTCTGTTTTTTATAATGCCCCAAACTTTTTAGGAGGTTTCGAAGTGGTCTATCTCCTTTAACTATTTGTAAATGCATCGAATACTTGTGGTTTAACGCGTTTAAGACCCTCTGAAATATGGTAAGGCGCAGATTACGAAATGAAAATTCTCCACTAAAGAAGGACACATCACTTCTCTCTGCTTGAACCAGAGATATTTTATTATATACCTCTGTAGAAAGTTAATTTTAACGATCCGGCAGATTTTGCAGAATACAGGGAAAATCTTAACGAAATAGGGCTTCTCGACAAAGATGAGGAATTTAAACACCTGATCAAAGGAACCATATCTGAGCGTCTGAAAGATGTAGCCGAGTACGAGAAAGAATATCCGAAAATGATTCAGCCTTGCACCAAACTATTATCTTGCACATTCCATTCTTGCTTTAAAGAATTTTCTGAGCAGAAGGAACTCACAATACACATTAAGAATGTGCATCTGGCCACGGCACCAACTACGCAGAGAGGTGGTGGTTCATTCATATGTCCCATGAAGAACTGCCACCAAAGTTATAAAACTAATGGATGGCTATAACGACATTTATTAATTGATCATCGAATCCAAGGTAATGGTACTACGTACATCCAATTAGTGCAAAGAACAGAAACAGAAAGACGTACTGGAACTGTGGAGTTGAAT
Organism: Girardia tigrina; assembly: GCA_001938485.1. Taxonomy (NCBI): domain Eukaryota; kingdom Metazoa; phylum Platyhelminthes; order Tricladida; family Dugesiidae; genus Girardia; species Girardia tigrina. The sequence goes on from MQRK01226612.1 coordinate 20,196, forward strand.
GCGGAACTTTATATGTCTGTCGGTGTAACTGATGAGGACTGGTGCTGAATTTTCGGCTGGATAATATAACGGATAAGGGAATGTTTCATTGTCCATTTTCCCGTTGCACTAAGTGCGTTTATATAGCCAAAAGTCTCCTGAATCACGGAACAAAGGAACATGACTGGTCATTTCTCAGAGGAAACCCGAAGCGTACCCGTGCATTGAAAGCTCGCACTCTTACATCTGAAGCCTTGTGAGAGGATCAGAAAACTTTGTATTTGTCAAATGGTTTCTACCCGATACAGAGTCTATGATTCACTACCCTGTGCGCCAATTCTGAGTATTATTTGTAATACACAGTTATCCGTAACAGTCTGGGGAGGCTTTTAATACAAAAAATGTTTAACACTAATATTTAAACAAACTTATTTATTTGAGAAACAATTTGTTTCATAAATCTTAAACCGGTATAGATAAAAATATTAATATTTTATTTTATTTTAATTTTATAAATTTTGTCATTAATAAATTTTATCAATTTTAAATTACGATAACATTTAAAAATATTTAATCGTTTCGTTTAATTTTAATAATTTTTAAAAATAATTACACATTCAAAAAAATTCTACATTTTAATTTGTCGTACACTGAACAAATTGACACGAATCAAATATCGAGTTCGTATTTATTTATATTATAGTTAACTTTTCTCGTAATTTCAAAAAGAGCAGCACGGAAACCTTCAAAGAGCCCCGTTTGGAAACCCCTGGAATATATATTCAATGAATTTATTCTACTGCTTAATAACGTTAGACCAATTGCAGTAAAAATAATCTTAGGAAAATGTCAGTGACTTGGATATAAAATTCTATCACACCTTTCATAGTGTCCTCTGATACAACCTCTTTATGTTTATGAAGCATCGTGTTGGTAGTCAAAAATTTCAAACAATAAAGGAAGTCAAGACTTACCTTTTAAGATATATTGTTCGTCAAAGCTGAGATTTTTAGAAAAGAATTTTGAATCATATTAAAACAACCATCATTATTTTTTTTACAATTTTAATAGTTGTTTCTTTTTTATTTTTGATTTGATTGAGATTAAATTGAGGTGTATAATTAAGATATGATTTAAATTTAAATCTGAGATTTTGCTGGTTGTGGAACGATGAGTAACACAACAGTCTCGTTAATTCTTATGTGAACCGATATAGTTATTCAGAGTAATTCACGGTCGTTCAAGGTCGAATGTCTAATGTCTGCAGTTTTATTCATGGGAACGTACATATAGACTGATTTAGGTCTAAAGTTAGTTAGGGTCATTCAAGATCAAATACTTAAAATTTGAATTGAAGCTTAGGCGATCGATAGTTTTATGTCAAAGTTGACTTTGAGTCATATAGCATGATATTAGCTAAAGATCATTTAATATTCTTTATGGTCTCTTTAGACCATAATCGAAGTTTTTTCTGTTTGTTAAATAATCAAAGATATGATTATTTTCTTAAAATGTTCACTTTAAAATACTGATGCTTAAAATACTGAACATTATCTATAAGGGTAAATCTCAGCATAACATACTTATCGCAGTATAATATTTTATTCGCAGTAAAAAAACGTATCTATATAAGAAACGATGTATTGTACGTTACAAACTGATGTGAGTACTGATCTACATTTTTTAATGATTTTATTACATTACTTGTATAAGGAGTTAAAATTTTCGATTCGCTGAATAATTTTAAATTTTGCAAAAAGTAAATAATTATGTAAGACAAAAACAGAGTTTAAAATTTAAACAAATCTACAAGTTAATTTATTTAATAGAAATTTTTAAAATAAGAACTTTAAAAAAGAACTTCATTTGTTACTTATTTACTCTCGAATGTGTAAAAAATACTTCCACTAAAAACTTTTCTTTTTATGACCATGACTGAAAAAAAGTTATTATTTTTTTTATAAAATTTCTATCAAGAGTAAATAATAAATTTTAGAAATTAATTCGATTGTATTTTAGGTAGTCTAATTTTCAATCTTTTACCTCGATTTTGGAGGAAAATGACTCCAGATTTTATTATTATCATTGGATTACTTACTCATTCCATATCATTTTATCTCATTTTTTTGAGTTTACCATTCGAAGCAAGTATAAAATCAACTTCGGAATCCACTTACATTATTCCGAGGTAAGTGTTTTTAATTCTCTTTGGATAAAACGATATTTTTGAAAATATATAAACTTTGTAAATAAGAAATATTTAAATAGTATTGACATACTTTTCCAACATCAATATTGTAAGGATAAATAACCATATTTATATTTATTTTCATAATTTCGTGACGAATTAAAAGGTCAGTATGCTGATATATTAATTAGTAATATATGAACCTGATATTTGAAAGAAGTACATCTTCAGAAGAAAAAATTATGGCATTTCACTATTTCATAGTGAGCAAATTTCGTGATTATTCAAATTAACGTGATATTTGATTTTAAAAAGCGAAGTGTAATTAAGTTTTTGTTTCATAGAAAAATTAAGAAAACTGAAGAATATCGTGCGAAATCAAAGGAAAGTGACGAAGGAACAACTTGCAAAAAACAACAAACGTCATTTATATAACACTGCATAAGGTGCTTCATTTCTTGGGAGTAAGGGTGTTATGTTCATTGTTCGAGCTTTTATTTGGCAACGCGGACATATGTGAGAAGCGACTTCAATGCTATCAAGAAAACCTCAACATTTATTCTTAAAGTAGTGCTTGGATAATATTATTAGGTGTATAACTTAGTTTTTTGGATTTTTTACGGAACAGACAAGTTTATTTATATGACATAATAAATTTTATTCTAATCAAAATATTTTCCATCGTTAATTATGACTTTCGACCATCTTTCAGGCAAATTATGAATTCCATCGAAAAAAAAG